>JAHZNE010004242.1:0-82559 GCA_027744055.1 Callyntrura sp. NNG-2020
TAGCAAAACTGCTGATGGGAAATTGAAAATGCAAGGTCATTGTGATTACTTCTTTTTTGGTTGGCATTCCCCATCAGCACGCCGACCAATGTAACGAGGCTAACTTCTTCATGGGTGATGGCCATTTTTTCTCTCTTTTCTTCTCTTGCCCGAACACAGGCAAACAAGGTTTTAAATATCACCTCTCAATATAATTTGTTGATTTTTTAAAACGGCTTTTGCTAAACCACTTTGTCTGCCGACAGCGTCATCAAAACAAAAGTGTATTTATTATTATAATTACGTTTAAATTTGAAGTTGAAACGTGCACATGCAATGTGTAGGCATCAAGTATAGATATATATGTTTTTCGCTGACCACAATTTATAAATCGATGGACTGAACCATTTTAACGAGCTTTGCTTTTGCTTATGTGTGTACGTGTGTAGCATTTGTATTGTACATTGTACCGAATCTTTAAATTCCAACTTCAATTTAAAATATTATTAACTGTACGACTATGAGAGGCCTTGTCAAAACGGGACTTTTTCGTTTTTTTTCGATTTGGGCATCATGTTGAGAGCCTAATAAAGGGAAATTTTTTAGTGTCCGCCTATTTGATGATTGAATTTCTATGCAAAATCAATTAAGTAATTGATCGTCAATGCATTATTATTAGTTTTATTTTTTTACAAAGAAAGTAACAATAAATGAAACAACTCTGTGTAGTTTTACATTGTTGTTGACAAAGATGTACGAGTAGCACATCAATCAGGACCTCTTTTTTGTGTGTTCTATCTATCCTGTTTTTTTCCTAAACAAGAATTAACTGTTATCACTAAATCAAACCACCTTTTAACACTAGAAAAGAGAGGCAATCCAAAGTTCTAATATATTCAGTAGTCATTATCTTCGTCGTTACAGAATCAGATTCATCTTCATCCTCTCAACCGCATTTCATTTTCTTGTCTTCGCGCTGCTGCAAATGCAATTAAGATTAACGTAGTTAGATATCAGGTCAAATACTGTTGAACAGAATGCTATTGACTGGCTCTGCTTCATTGATGGGTTTGTTGGTCACTTTCAAAATCATATCTCAATTCATTTACAAGAATTTCCCATCTGTTTCGCTTCAGTGCGTATACCACCAATGCAACGGCCAGATTAAATGAAGATTAATAAACGAAGTGAGTGGTTTATTGGGTGCCATAATTTTAGTAATTAAACGATGACAATCTGATAAGATTTGGGACTTGACCTGAAGAATCAATTGAAAATTGGATTAATTATTTTCTTTCGGAAAGGCTATACTTTTCTACTTTGAGTCCAAGTCCAATCGCAGATGCTGCTGTTGCACTTAAATGTACTTTCAACAGACAAAGAACGCGCAACCGCGCAAGCATATTTTCTATATACCCTGTCTCAATCAGCTTCGCATTCCCGTTATCGAAATGAATTCGATACAGAAACTGGAGTAGATACGCAGCTTATCACTTGGTACAAAAAAACTTTAATAATAATGGGAGGCACGCTATCAATTACTGCTTATTTCAATACCGATCTTGATCCCTTTCTTAAAGAAGAAAAGCTCTTTGCATTTAAATGCAACATTCCAAAATAGTTTCTTTTTTAATCTTTGTCTGTGGTAGTGATATGTATTTCTAAGCCAAATCAACCTTTACATTTTAGTAATGATAATAATAACAAGCGCAAAGGCAGTTTCTTTGTGGGCACCTTTTCAGTCCAACAGACGCTGGCTATCGTCATCATGAAAGAATTTATTAATGATTTTATTGAGCATGTTGAGCAGCACTCAAGATGCCAAAGAAAAACAATACACTAATACCCACAGATACGCACATGAACAGGCAATTCTATGCATTTCATTATCAAAGAATAAAAAAGGGTTTCGAAAAACTACACGACAGCTCAAGAGGAGCATGCTACTTTTTCACCAGGTGTACATATTTTGTGTTACTCCTACTCTTCTTATTTGCTCCTTTCCCGTCAGTCCAAAGAGGAAAAGAGATTATTTGTTGGCTTGTCAGATTTGCTTGGGAGCAGTGTGCTAATTGACAGGTTGGATCAAATTCATCTCTTGTTGTTCTCAAATCAAATCTCAAATACACACGTACAGCGTATAAAATAATAAGCTGTTAAACTACACTATATTATAAATATTAACAAGCATTTACAGTGTACGTTAACATCCTGAAATGACGTTTTTGTATACACAACACATGTAAAAATATTTCCTGCGTCTACTTTAATAATCAGGACGACTATGCTGCTGAGAATGATGAAACACGATAGCCCAAGTATGTAATAGTATAACTCATTCTGCTATGCTGCTGTTGATTGTCCTTTGTAAAATGTCATGTCCGCATATAAATGTTCTAAAGTAGTGTAGGTGCGTTTTGAGCGCTTAAATTAAATGTCTATGATAAATACTGCTTTTGATGCGTGAAACTGATAAAATTGCAAAACGCTTGATTTACTGTAACTCTTTTTTCTTCAAAGTTCCCTGAGCGTTATTTTTTAACAGGGTAACAGCAGCGAAGCAGCATACAACCCTAGCTCGCGATGAGCTCCGTCGTGTTGCGGTGATGAATGCGGGGATTTGAATCGTCTTTTATTACAATACAATTACACGTACATGCAGTTGTGGCTAAAGAGGGCTTATTTCATTTATGCGTAATAAATTATCTATATCTTTATTTTTTGCCTTCCTCCCCAGTCTCCTCCTCCCGCACATGAACATATATTATGAGGTACGACATTTATTTCAATTGTGTTGTGCGTTGGTAAGTCAGTTTGGTGTGTTGTTGTTTGTTTGCGACTCGAATGTCTGTAAAAAAACACTTGTTTATATCATAGCATCATCATTATTAAATTGCCCAGCAAGTCCCTGTTCTTTTAACTTTAATAAGCTGTTTGCATACTCAAAGTGTATCATCATCATCATAAAAACCTAGATATTTTATGTACCGTTTTTTTTGGTTTCCTCCGCAGTTCGTTTTGCATTCGGTCATCCTCTCCACTTAATGGCTTATCAAATTTTTTGTAATGCTATCCTCCTTTCCTCATAGAATTTTTTTTTATCTTATTACTGTAAATTTAAATACAGTATGATTGGCATTGGCGAGAGAGATGCCTCTAGCAAGCGCTCCATAAAAAACGCTGGAAGGGTATTACTTATCTCTCTGGCATGGCAAGTCTGGCAATATATGTAGGTTTCTGTTAAAATGAGGCAAGTGTTGGCTGCCTGACAGGACACTCTTGTCTTACCGCGGTTCTCAGTCAGTAATTTCAAGAATTCCTTCCCAAAAATGTTCCTCGGTCAGTTCCCCGCTGTTACTGTTGTTCTTATTTCTGCCAAGAGAACGACTTGAGTGTTTCTAAATGGAATGTTACTACGTGAAAGGTGCAAACAGTTGTAAGCGTACATATAGTGAGACGCTCAAGCTATTATCGTCATCATTCCCCGTTTTTAAGTCTGGTTTTCCAAGTTTATACGACATAAAATTTAATATTTTACAAAGTATGTATAGGGAGCGCTTAAAAGTCTTAATCTTTGCAGCCACACAATAAATGATATAACATTTATTACTGTTGTTACAAAATTTTAAGCGAAAAATGCAAAATATATCGGGAATCATCATAATGATTATTATATGCAACTATGCAAGTCCATGGGTCATTTCAAAGGACAAACTTTATTCTTTATTATTATTGTTGTTGCGATTATTATTATTATTATTATTTTTGTTTTATTCTACCCACTAAATTATTATGCACATTTAGCGAATTACATGTTCAACATGTCCCATTGCGTTTATTGCGCCCTTTTCAGATCTTGTTTAATTTGCATTTTAGATGATTTCATATTATGAAAGCATTACATTACATTAGCGGTCTTAATATGCAGATTGATTTAGCATTCTGGTGTGCATTCCTCTAATTATTATTATTATTACAATTATTCATGACAAAGGCTTTCAGTTAAAAGGGAAGAAGCATTTTTTTTTTCTTTTTTGTACGCTAATTCGAATGATGATAGAATAAATGTTTTAATTGATGTGATATGTGAGTAGGCATATAGAACGAAATGCAAACTGCTGCTTTTGGTAATACCTAGTCCGGTTTTCTATTCAACGATGAAATTAAATCTCACAGAGAACCCTCATTACCCTTTTCTCGTTTCGGTTTTTTATAAACTGTTGTTAAAAGAGAGAACTGTAGAATGAAGGAACATGATATTTGAGAAGATCATATGGCGAAGAAAAAAGCGATATTATTTTGTCAGGTACTCATCTACTGCAATATTTATTTATTTCGAGAAAAGCTACTCTTTTCTTCTTAGGGTTACTTTGTCGTTTTTTTTGCATTGTGCTCGCATGTAGTATTTTCCCCAACGGTCATTATGTTTTCTATCCTGTAGAGCACAGCAAGAAGTGCCAGCGTGTCTGTACAATGCCATTGTAATTCTTTTCCCAGTTTTTTCGTAATTCAGCTACAGAGTAAGTTTATAGTAGCTACTACTAGTACTACAACTGCTGCAATAATAACGGTCATCATCATATCAACGTTGCTGAAAAGGAGCATTCTTTCTATCAGAAGGAAAGAGTTTCATGAGGACGATGATGATGATGACGGGAGAGAGGGAGGCGAATAGGGAAGCTAAATGGCAAATGACAGGCACAATATGAACAGTTGTTGAGAATTGTTGTTGTTGCTTTCATGCCGTGCTCTTGCTGTAAATGTAGAAGAAAAAACGCCAAAGTTTGGTAAAAATCAACAATTTTGGTAGGAACTGGCTTTTAATGGCAAATGACATGCTAAATACTAATGGGTTGTTACTAATGGATTTTGCGTCTTGTACAACTTTTCTACATTTTCTTTCCCATTGCTGCATGTTTTTTCTCTTTTGTGGATCCTCAATGTACAGTACACAAGGGTTGTGATCATGCAATAGTATTGTTTTCTAAAGCTGGCGTTTGGACCTCTGCATCGTATTAAAACTTAGTTGTAGTTGTGGTTAGCTGTAAGAAAGTCTGCAAATTAGTACACTGACTCTCTTGTCAACGAATGCATTTAATTATAGATACACGAATTGGTATATCCTACCTGTATAAATACAATTTTCCAGTTTTCAATAAAAAAAATAGTACAATATGACTACCTAATATGTGCGGATGTATTCAGTATTTTAACATTTTTGATCGGGTCTATATAGTACCTTGCATCAGTGTAACTTTAAATATCTATATCTTTAATAGTGTACGAGGTACTAGTTGTAAAGCTCCTTTGTACCACACAATCACACTGCAGGAAAATCAACCTATATCTATCTATAATTATATACTACAATTTTTTAAACGAATTATTTTAATTACGAAGAGCCAACACAATTGTTTAAATTCACCATTCACAGCTGCTTCAAGATGCATTTTATTGTAGGCGAAAACGAAAACGCCTCCTAAATATTTAACTAATGTGATTTGTTAGTTGTTATCATTGTGTTGAAAACGAGGGTTATTCCACGATTAGCACAATGTAACAAGCACTTTTAGAAATGATTCTTGTTGTAGCAGCTGTACAAAGAGTACTGTATTACCATTTCGATTTGATGATAAAGCTAAAGCAAGCTTTTATAAGCAGCCAGAAAAAGAGAATCTCATTCTCATTTGTTTTTATCATTACTATCATCATCATGGCTATAAAGTAACATGTCTACACGTCTGTTTTATATTTGTATTTTTTATATCATTCTCCCAAAAAGAAAGTAGTAAGATTCCTCGTTTAAATGAAATGAATAGGAAAAATTGATCTCATCCTTGGATAGCTTCCACAATTTCAAGGGGTAGATTTAAGTGGAATCAAGAAATACTTCGGCTTTTTCTTTCAAAACCTTTGAAAATTACGGCAGAGCTCCTGTTGACCATGAGCTGATAGTATTTTAGATTACCATCAACAGTAGCTTCGTCCTATATCATATATCATTTTTAAGAGAATGTAGAAAAATGTACTCAGCAAACAAAAAAGCTTGAATGATAGGAAAGAGTCAAGTTTAGTCTGCTCGTATGATGCATTTTTTTTCTCTGAGCAAAGTTATGGGTCACTCGTTTTCATTCACGACTGTCTTCAAAGCTATTTCACAGTTTATTTATTATTATTATTATAATTTTTACAAATTTTGTTTAAAAAAAGTTATGATTCGCACTGGTTTAATTTGACGATGGTGATGGTTTTGCTGTCGCTGCAGATAGAAAAGATGAATTTAACGATGCTTACACACAGCTATCCATTACATTCCTCAGGTTAACCATTTACAACATGTGAGTTATGCGGAAATGCAAGGAAATTTTGGTTTAGCAGTGAAAATGAAGAGAGATAATGTGGTCACTTATACGAGATGTATATGTTTCTCTGTATGATATACGTTATAAATGGGCCGACGAATCAAATTTTAAAAAGCATAGTGCGTAGAGAAAAATTCTCGACAATTTTTTTTAGCAAAAAAAGCATGATTCTATTATATTCTATTGTTACTCACCCGTTCTACAACGCTGTTGTCTGACTGTCGTCATCCCTCAAGTTTATAAAACAAAAAATGTTTTTATCTAAAATCTGGAAAAGCTGGTCGCGTCCACCACATTTGCTTTTTAGTCTCCTAATATCCTTGCTGACAAAATATGTGCACCTAGACGTATACATAAAACATTTACGCTAGGTACATTTTTTTCCTCTTTTAGAGTGAGTGTGCAACTGCATCGAATTTCAATGAAATCTGAGCTGCGCA
Organism: Callyntrura sp. NNG-2020; assembly: GCA_027744055.1. NCBI lineage: Eukaryota > Metazoa > Arthropoda > Collembola > Entomobryomorpha > Paronellidae > Callyntrura > Callyntrura sp. NNG-2020. The sequence continues at coordinate 6,782 of JAHZNE010004242.1, forward strand.
TCATCACCATCAGCATTATCATCAACTGATGATGCAAGTTTAAAATATCTAAAAAGGTTTTACATGAAAATGACTACTCAAACGCATACATATTACTACTACATACAGACATATACTTTTAGCTTCATTATAACAAAGAAAGTCAAACTCGTTGTCGTCTCAAAATATTTTTTATAAAAATATGTATATCTCGCCAACTAAAAAGTTCATCAGTCCGACGCTTTTTTGAGGGATGAACTTTACTTAATGCTGCTAAAATGCACTGTTTATACGTGTTGCACATAGACACGATGCACACATTTTTATAAATGCAAACACCGATGTACAAAGATAGCTTTGTTTCATACGAAAGGTGTGTGGTGGTGTGTGTGTTTCCTATTCAAAATCATCAAGTTATTTATGGTCATCGCATCACCTATCAAAAACATGAGTCATTCTATTATACTTTTTACCACATAAAACACCAAATTATTGGGCATTGTTGTTTTCAATTTCATGGGTATTACACAGGATGGCACTTGAACAGATCCACAGTGTCAATGTCATCTTTGTGCTTTATAGTGCCCATTATCACAATAACATGATGGCTGTAGGTGGTGGTTAGTGTGTAGTACTGGTGAGTGTGTGGTGTCGTACAATATGGTTGTAATTTGTATGGAATTTTGTATTTGGTGCGCACGATTGGCATTGCTTACAACCCTGTTGAACTTTGAGCAGCCAAATTCCACAGATTAGCGGTGGTGGTGGTACATGGCTATCGCTGGTTGATATCGGTTGGAATCTATATCACAACTATAAAAGAAACATCCGGTTCGCGACTCGAGTGTTTTTGTAGTTGCCGCGCTGCAGGACCATTTCGTTGTTCAATGAACACACGACGCGACGGGTGAACAAAACAGAAAATACTTCATCCAACAAATTATTGCTGATTATATGCAAATGTATGTATATGTATGTACGTATATAAATAGTGTACTATCATTTTTATTAACAAACACTGCAGTTTGTATAATAGGAATCAAAACCCTTTAGGTCTTTGAATGATTCATTTTTTTTCATTTTCGCTCATAAGTATATCATGGAGTTGAAGTTGTTGTAACTGTTCCCTATTAATTTATGGAGAAAAGTAAATTGAGAAGAGAGAGGGGGAGAGGGAGAGAGAAGTTTGCCTGGTTGGCTTTTAATTTGAACTTTTTGTAAATAAAAACTTACCGAAGCGAGAAGGAGAAGAAGCGTCGTAAAAGAAACTTTGTGCATTATTAAGGAGGAAGACATCAAATACTTGTCTTTATAGTCGGTACACGGTGTTTCTTCCATAGGAGTTTTTTTTCTTTCGGGGCCACTAACAAAAGTATAAGTGCCATGTAGCCGTAAGTGTTCAGTCAGTTAGAGATACTCCATTGTATTCTTTCCAAGTGGTTGTTTTGTGCACACATATTACTCTAGAGAGAGAGAGATAGAGGGAGAGGAACCGCCCTGTCAGACTTGTACTTTTTTATTGTATCTTTATCAGATTTTTTCCATCTTTGCACTTGGCTTATTTTTATGTTACGCTACAGTTACCGTATTCTATGAACCTGTTGTTGTTCCTCTCTCTCTGAATACGGTAATAATATTATGCATAATCAAGATTACACCTGCTGGTCCTTATTCATACACACATGGACATATAGTGGTGGCATGTACTAGGTACATTTTCCTATTATTACTCTAAAAATCTCAGTAATAACTAGCAAATGCACTTTTGTTGTGGTATTCTCTATATTTTAGTAGAAAAAACTCTACTAATGTTCTGATGCTAGTGCTAGCTAGCTTAAAAATGTAAAAAGAATGAAAGTCGGAGAGAAGTGATGTTTTGCTCCGTAGCGTGTAGTTGATGTGTAATAAGTTGTTAATTTCATTGGGAAGAAAGGAAAAGGAAATGCAAACTTGTCTTAAATTTTTAAAATGCATTCTTAATGAATAACTCGATGATATAATCATAAAAATTTGTGTATTAATATATGGTCTTTTGTTTTTTTTTGTTACAGGTATGTCCCTCTTAAATATACATTCATTCAAGAAAACAATCACGTCCCGGGGAGAAGTTCGCAAGGAAAGAGAAGAATGATTTATTTTATTTATTTATTTTACTAAAACATGCTCTTCATCTACTCGACGTCGACAACTGCTGTTGTTTTGCCGCTGAGTCTGTTAGCGTAATGTTTTGTTGGTTTTTGATACGTTGTCACATTCAAATTGCTCATGTAAATGTTTGCTCACTTCACTATCATGGCTGTGTACGTGTAAAAGGAAATTATGCGGGAGAAAAACGAAAGATGATAAAACAGGCAATTTCCTCCACGTACAATGAAAGTAACAGCTAAACAACCGAGCAACGCGTATGCAGAATTTGAATTGCTGACGGGCTGTTAGAGACCTTGTGCTGAAACAGAATACGCGCAATTTTTCTACGAGTGCGCGACATATTTGGGAGTAAACAGCTAAAGAAAGGACGTTCCATATTACAGAGCATCATTAGGTTGATTACATGTTGTGCTCATTGTACTGATGACAAGCATAATGTTCATTGGCATTCTATAAAAATCTTGTGATGATGCATGTATATAAAGTACAATGAAACATATTATCCCCCGCACATTTTTGGTAAATGAATCCAGAAAAATGCAGCTTGATCCCAAATCTCACATCACAAATTGTTTGATGTAATCACTGATACTGTAATGTAGTATGATTACGTCTGTTACATAAGAAATGTCTAAAAATGCATGTGCCACACAGGGTGGGTAGCAAGCTGACAAAAAATGGCCGGACTGGAGGTATTTTTGGCACAGAAGCATTTTCCTTTTATCGTGTCATTTACTTTAACAATAAATGTGGTTAGTTAATGGTAATGGTCTGTGAATGAAAACTTTCCACGACACGACAAACCGTAAACCTCATTTCGTTCAAGGTAAATGAATCAAATACGGACACATTCTGCAAAAAAAGAAATTAAGCCTTTTTGCTGTCAACTGTGTTCGGTGCCCGCCTCTGCATTCGACAGACAAAACCGCCTTCGTTTACGGAGAAGTATTGGCAAAGCTTTGAGTTTATAAGCACGTGCGCTATATGAGTACCTATAATGGCATGCTAATGTAATCACATTAGGAATCAATGGCAGTTTCATTTGGGAGAAATCACTAAAAGAATGCATATAACATTGAGCTGACTGATAATTTATTTGAAAAATGTGGAACTGTGGTTGTACTACAAATACTGAACAAAACCCTGTTGGAGAACAACAGTGGAAAAACTGTTTTCATTCATGACCAAGCAAGCAAAACAGAGAGGGACAGAATTCTCAGTTTACGTCCTCCTCGGCATCATCACCGTATACGTCAACACTGCAGACACCCCTAATGCGAGTAGAATATTGATAGCGTTTCATGTTTATGCCTTTCTACGAACAAAACCTCCTGCTTGATTTTTTTCTTCGGTGGCGTCATTTCTGTAGTGCACTGTATTATGGTACTGGGTTGCGCTGTACGCCAGCATGGTTGGGTACTTGGGTTATTTATTTAACTGTGATTCATAAAGTCATTCTGCCTGTCACTTTTCATAAATAACCTTGTTTGGAATGTTTTATTCATTTTTGAGAAGGAATGGCAAAGTTAAGTGTACCTCAAGTAAATCAGAATCCTTAATAAATTGACTTGTCACTTTGTAGTTTAATTAAATAATGAATACTAGAAAATGGTATTCACAGGCGCCTACATACAAATCTCTGCACCCGCACCGCCATGTACACACACCATACTACAACTCTGTTGATAGACTCTAAATAATTATTTTGTTGTGGTGCATATAGTACATATATAAGTATAGTCGAAATAATATATCTGACGTGTATGAAGCAATCTCAGAACAAATAAAAATGATTTTGAAATTCTGCTCATTCCATTTCCCCGTAGGTCAAAAACTCTATAACAAGAAGAAAAACAGAAAGAACAACAAAATTACCTGTAAACACAATCAGAATATTTTTTTATTCTTTCATCTGTCATATATTGTCTTTTTCGTAATCAAAAATGCTTATTTCTAAATAATTACGTTGTAGTTATAAGCACTTGATCATGGTGGTGCTTTCAAATTAGGAATTAAAAACGTGCCTAGTCAGAGCTCGCCACACCACATTAGTTCATGACTATCTATTGCTCCCTTCTCTCTCTCTCTCTCTCTCTCTCTCCATCTTACTGCCCGACTGACTCAATAATTTTGCTTATTGTTAAGCATACATAGAAAAATGTAATACGCAGGAGCAAAGTCATGAGTGGACAATTCATAAAGGCAGTGTCATTATTTGATCGTCGTGATGTTATTTTGCTGCTGCTGGTAAATACAAAACCATTATCCTCATCAAAACGGTCTGTATATCTGTAGTCGTATATAACGATAGCGTAACCTCTTCAAACCGTGATACCTTTTCTCTGTCCATGCAACCCCGTCACAACGACTGAAGCGAGGCAAAGGAAAAAAATAAATAAAATTTTGAGTATTTTTCATTTTTGCTCGTAATAGTTAAATGATAGTGGAAGGAATGTACATATTATGTAACATAATCATATATGTATATAGATACAATATGCATCGAAAATGTAATCTTGAAACTCAATCACAGCGAAAAATGTGTGCTTTATGACAGAAAGTCAGTCAGGTTTTCAACGATCTGCCCTTACTTACCCATTTTGCTTGGGTGCTCCCTGTAGAGACGCTATGATATTATTTTTTTGTTTTGAGGTTAGCAACAGTATACTGAATAAAGACAAGGTAATAATTTATGTGAAAACTGTGAATGGAGAGAGGGGCTATAGGGTTTGTGTGGAGTTTATAAATAATAAGCGGAATATATACGAAATATAAATTATAATATCGCCACTAATAAAAAAACGCATGCATGCATGCAGATCACAGTGAGTGATCATCTCTCTGAGAAATTTCAAGACACGAATCGCACGACCAATGACAAAAATATATGATGGTACTCTTATGACCGACTTCAATCAAATAAGCTATGCAGGACGCAATGTGCATCTAGTTTTCAGAGAGAGAGAGAGAGAGAGAGAGAGAGTAGTGGAGCGATCACCTCTCTTCCTATCAGTTCAGCAGGTGAACCAAATACACCAGTTGTAAATGGCATTTTTGTAGGCGGGGAAAATTAGGTGTGTGTTAAGCATATTAAATGAAATCACAGAGTGGGCTCATTTATACCAATACACACGCACCAGGGTAGGAAGGAGTGCCACTCTATATAAAAATCACAGGGAAATTGATAGAAAAGTGACAGGTATAAGGGTACGCATACAGGGCAAGGTGGCATAAGTACAAGACACAAGTCAAATTATTTTATGCTAATTTAATGCGTGTCTTATTAAATCGAGACTAGCTGGAAATTAGCAAAAAGGTGGATGTCTAATTGAGTCCTGATGATGACGCTGTTTGTAACTATTCCTCTCTGCAATTATGTCATCTAACCACATGATTTGTGGGACTCACAGAAAAAAATGCTGGTTGGTTGATAGTTGATAGGAAAGTGCACAATTATTGTCAAGTGCATTGCACGCACACAGGTGACTGGTGAGGGTTGCACTTGAATTGTTTAAAGTCAATTATTATTGGGGACCGGATCTACTCACTTCTGCTTATAGTAATGGCAGTGGTTTCTGCCATTTTTTTACTCGTGTGTTAGCTGGAGTACCAGTTGGATCGTTAAGTGTTAACAAAGAGTATTATTGACAGCGCAATAATGAACCAATTTGAAGTGGTAGGCACTAGGCAGTTAGAATAATGTGAAATGTGACTCTGCATACTTTATCTGTACACCCGAACAAGTCATGTAAGTCTGAATGACTGTAATTATGGAAGGGTTAATAATACCGATTACTCTCAGTCTGAATATCTTGTTCATACCCAATCATCATCAGCATAAACTGGCAAAAAAAGAAACTTTACTTCTTTTTCCATCAAGTAAAATAAAAACGCACCAGTCGCGATGAAGAGTGACTGAAGGATGCAAACAGTTAATCAGCGAGTTATATAGCCATACATGACAGGCGCACATTCCTACCCTGCATTTTTACACAAAGGCAGATAACTTTTTTGACTACTTTCCTTGACTAAACTAAACGAGAAGAAAAATATAAATGTGCAGAAAAAACGCATTGCAAAAACGATGATGCATTCACTTTTACTCTAAGAGAGAGAGAGGATGCAACCGAAGACACGACGACTCTTTAAATAGCTTGTTCGTACATGTACCCACGTAATTCGACGATTCTCATTGCCTGTGCTTTGTTAGGGAATTTCTCGCTCGATTGTTGGAACAGTGTCACGTTTGCTTGCACGTACAAACCGGACTCGTTGTTCGTCGAGGGAAAAATAATGAATGAAATTACTAAGGTTGGGCTCGTAAATGAGAATGGAAGAAAATATTACTTATTGTCTATAACGAACGTTATATGTATCTTCTTCTGCTGGCTCCTCACTGCTGCTTCTGCTCCTGCTGCTGCTGCTACAGCTGCCATTGCCAAATTATGTGATGCGAAATAGTAGAAGAAAAAAAGAACATTACATTTTGGAATGACGGATCAGGTAATTTGGACGAAAGAGGGATGAAATGAATATTATGATAGTGACGCTGTTTTTATGATGATATTGAACTGGCTACAAGTTAAAAAGAGGGAGAGAATTATTATTAAGATGAGAGAGGCAACTTCTGAATGAAGTGCAGAGTTTTTTTGCCCTAGCCGATAATATATCTATACTCCCTGCCAAATTGTACTGCCCAGTTGCAGTGGCAGTAGGCAGTAGTGGTGGCGGTTGTAGGGGTTATTATATGAAAACAACTAGTTTGAATAAATTTTCGCGAAAAAAAAGCTGCAAAGAAAAAACAAAAGAAAAACGGTAATTTTTGAGATATTGGGATAGGCATAGGCACACAATAATACATAAATGAATATAAAACTATTATCTATAGGAATTGAAAACGGACATGTTTTAAGACGTAAAAAATTGCAGTATTACAACTCTCGGGACTAATAAGGAATATATTGTTGAATGAAGTGGGAAAGTATAGGGTAGAAATGTTTGGCCACTATACACAAGGTGAAAAATATTCGATTTGGAAATTACCAGAAATTATTGCGCCGATCAGAGCACAATGTAGCGGAGCTGATGATGTGACCGGGAGATATCTTCCATTGTCCATATTCGGCAACAAACTTTCCTGAATGGAGGGATACGTACCTGTAATGTTAATGCTTTCTACTATGTTGTAGTAGTGGGTGATATGTATTAATATTGTATTAGGAACGGGCACATAAACTTGTGGTTTTCATAGACCTGGTGGTAAATGAACTAAACATGACGTTTGTGAGTGTGTGTACATCATCATTATCATCATCATCATCATCCTCCTCTTTACGGAGTACCTATAAGAAGAGATTGTTCTTTACTTTTGTTTATACCTAGTTTACAGTTTGAGGTTGTTTGCCTTGCTCCGTGGTTTGACTTTGACGTTTTCAGGTGTGCTTATAGGAGTGGGAAAGTAAAACAATAATAATTATTATTAGTTACACCATAGTACCACCGCACCAACAATTGTGTGGTTAGAATTAGATCATCAACCGAAGAGGAAGGTATCTATTTGCTTGGGTAGAAAAAGTGCAAAAAATCTAGGCAATTTTGAGCTATTTCCATATAATTGGTAAGGTTGAAAGTAGAAGCAGCTATGCAAATTGCATTTGGAAGAAAAAATCTAGATGTTTACTTTAGAGTGAAGTCATCATCGTTTCGGTTGATGTTGTATCTAGCTTCTGGATTCAATTTTGAAGTGAAAATAATATGAAGAAATACATTTGTCGATTTTTTTGAACTTTTGTGGAATTTAGGTAGCGGTAGCGTATGATTTGAATACGGAAAATGGTGAACTAATTGATAACCAAATATTTTCAAGAATTTTGTGGCTTGCGTATATATGCAACGTTAGGTATTCACTTACAGCATACGCTAGGCTAGTAATTTATTCATTTTCCTGGGATGCTTTTTTTCCAGTTTCGCTGCTAACGAGCGTCCGTCATTTTGACACGGGAAGCCTTATAAGGTATCACAGTAATAGTATAACAAGGATAATAATGATATCAAACGAATTTTGGCAGCGAAGGTAGAGAAGAGAGTCTGATCTAATTTAACAAGACCTACAAAGTAGCTTGAGGAGCGGCGTCCGAATCGAAGGATTTACCACGTTGCTGTGTTTGGTAACTATCACTCTCGGAAAGTTAATAAAAGTACTCGCTCAGGTTTCCCTTTCATCAACCACTCCTGCTCAGGGTTTCTTTCTTTTCACCACCACTAACTAGAAAGAATACTGCCGGTGCGTCACTCACATGTAGTAGCCCCCACAACGCAGCAACAATACAACTTGGTTTCCTTTGCCAGGACACGACGACGGCGTACACAACGTAGATAAATACGTAGTAAACACAAATTAATGACATTTTGCGTAGCACTTTTTTCTGGCTAAATGTAAGGGAAATCAAACAAAACGATATTGATTTCTGCGAACAGTGTGTGAAATATGTATTTACGGCTATGATTAAACGCATTGTAAATCCTTTTCCTGTCGCTTGTCATTATCCTGCCATTCATTGGACATTTACTTTCTAAAGCTGGTGTCTTCATTACCCCGTACGCATGCTATAACATATATAGCTTCAACTAGCCAAGAATTGACCCAGTTTCCGTACTAGTTACATACACGCGTAATGCACTCACCATTTTGCACATGTATATTCTCTACGAAATTACCCTTTACGAACAATTTATCGTGTAGGTATAAACGAAAGGATATGTCGACGTTTTTTTTTATTTTCTGAACCAAGTTCAGGGGAATCATAAAATATGTGCGGACTTGATAAAATATATTGTGCTTTCAGAAGGTCTTGCGTATATACCATTGGTTGGTTGTAGGGATATGAATGTACATTGGCTTGCAGGTAATGCACGGTGTGTTAATTATCTTGTCATCATCAAATTTTAAAGGCTTGCATATTCATCTTCTTTCCTTAACTGTGTTTTCCGAACTCACAGTAAACATGCTGTGTTTGCTAATCTGCCAAATGATGCTAATCTCATTTGACGTACACGACATCCAAAAAACGTAACATGCATTCAAGTCCCTTTATTTATTTGATTACCTAAAAGATTTGCGAGACAATATTAACTGTACAAGTTACCTTATTCCTAATCCGTATATTTGTTCTGCTCAATTTACAACACTCTACGCTTCACCATTATTTCGTAGACTCACTACAAATCAGGTCCACTTTTTTTTACACAGAACGTCTTCATTTTTAACAAAAATTACCTGTGCAACACCATTATCGTCGTCACTTGTTGATGACTTGATGGAAGTGCTGGTTGGTCTCAAAAACAAAAGAAAAAATCGACAAGAAAATTACCAGCATTGTAACTAAAGTAAACGGTCATCATCATGTGTGTATCGCATCGTGTCTTGGTGGTATAGTCGCAGTCGCAGTGATACAATGACCCACTGTCTTTTTGGTGGCGGTGGTGTGGTGGCGTGACCATGTGGCCATGCCATGGCCGGTGTGTGTATCATCTTCTCTATTACCGACTTTCTACTTCTTTTCCCAGATTTCTCGTCGTCGTCTTTCGTCATCATCCCGAGCGTAAATTGGTACATTGTCTTTTCTGCTTATTGTGAACGCATGTAAACAATACCGACGTTGATAATGTACTCGTGAGTGAGTTCTCTTTTCGTCCCTCGTCACTTTCATGGGGCGTCGTTGTTCTTCACTTTTACGTTAACACAACTTTCCGCGTACAACATACAAACATATAAGGTAGGTAGGTGTTTGCAGTGTGTTGGCGCTGCTTGACGAAAGACGCTGTGACGATGCGGATGATGCGTCAAATTTTTGTCATTTTGTCAACAAAATCCAAAAATGAGTACTGCGCGCATGTCGTGACCAAAAGATTTCAACAAGTGATACCACCTTGAGAAAGGTATTGAATGGAAAACAATGAACGACATTGATTGTGTTGTGTTGATGATATATAAATTACAAATATTATTTTTTTCAATCCTTTCTAAAAACTTAAAACTTGCAGAAGAGACAAACTCTCTTAGAAGATGGATGCCTGCAAGAGGAGAAATCTCTCTGGCGCTCGCTCGACTCACTTTTTGTTCTTTACCCACTAATTTTAATGGCAAGCCGTACTCTATAATCCCACGCATCATTGATGGTTGCCGAAGCTTTTTTGATCGACAACCATCCCATCAAGACAAACTGGTGACTACTTACATCTCCTATTTTTCATTTTTGTCGTGTCGTAGTCACAGCCTGGCACCCTCAACTTTACACACCTCTCTGGTTGGATGATTGAATGTCTTCCTCATTCTACATTCAGCCAGTGTATCATTTCTGTAAAAAGAAGTCTGATCACCGAAGCAGCATATCGTCATCATCTATACCAACCCAAGTACTTAATTACAGATTTCCATTAAAAGTAAAGGGACATTTCGTGCGTATGTAGGTAACGCATGTACCTAAATATACAACTGAAACAAGGTTGTGTAGTTCACGAGACTCAAGTGAAGCAGACAGAAGTTTTAGAAGATGTTGCAGACGAAAATAAAAGAGAAAAGAGTAATGAGAAATGACCTGACGATTTGGCGGCTTTTTATATGCCAAATCACGACCACCGCTGCGTTTAAATAGCCAGCATCCATCACGCTCTGTCTGGTATTTGAATAACTGTCCCATTAAAACAAACATTAAAATTTCCATTAATTTTACACCAAACTGTTTGCAGCCTACCTCAATCTGAACCTTAAGACGGTTTTAAAAAGTACATACACAAATACATATAAACATTCATGTGCATTTTTTATCTGTCTACAATGCACATCGATTACTACAATGTTTCTGTGTTATAAAATGACAATGTTTTAAAAGTTTGCAGTAGTTATTACATTATAATACAGTACCACATGTTGTATGTTCTACCACATTCGATGCATTTTCTAATAGTAATAATAATAATACACAAAGTAGTAAAAATGGGAAGAGATGTTGTCGCCCACTGCTAATAACTCGTTTCTACTTCAAACTCTCCACATTAATATTCTCTCTGGTACGTTTTTCGACAACCAAACACACAGCCCAGGTTGCAGCAGGTTACTTGCTGCTGCTGCTGCTGCTCGTGGTGGTGCAATTTTTGTATGCAGTTGTTGCTAAAAAAGTAAGACGAGTCAAAACAACCAGCAATAAAGAAAGTACATACAAGCATATTAAGGAAAATATTTTCTCCTGATTTGAATTTTTCCCTCCTTAATAATAATACCGTTTGTTAAAAGAGACTTTTAAGGAATATATTTTTATGCCAGAAGAATTCTAAACGCGACAGATAACAATTATTACTGCTGTGGTGCATGTTGTTTGGTAAGTAAGCAATTCATTTAATTAAGTATGCTTTGAAAGAGATCACGTCATTGGAAACAACTGTTGTTGATCTTAATTGATGCGCATAAAATACCCTATCGTATGTCTGGTTGCGATACTTTTGACATGTCTGCGAAATTTACGGCAAAAAGAAGCTCCTAACTTTCGGACACTGACAGCGTGATTCTTCTAAACGGTTATCGTACTGGGTATTATACTATTTACCAACAAAACGTCACTAGATACGCGTTTGTATGCGCTCACTAAATACAGTTTACGTGTATCTTGTACCTACACAAGGGACCAATGTGTAAGGAACGTGAACAAACGGCACAAAATGTCATCACCAAATTGTGCGAGCCTGTTTTTTTTCTCCTCGTTTAAAATAGCATAAATCATCGCGCAGAGAGCAAAAATCTTACACTTTTTCTCGCCAATGCTATAAATTGCTTCATCAGATTACAAACTCAATCCGTCGTCGCTCTCCGTGTGCTGTTGCGCAGTGCATGTCTAATGCCGAATTGCACGGATCTCCACCGTCGTTCTCTTTTATTTTTTTATTCTCTTTCTTGAGTCTTGAGAGAAGACACGGCATTATTCGGGCGTTCATTCATTTTTTTCTTTTCTTAAAATTTGTTTCAACAACCGCCGCACTGTCCACCCCTGAAAAACCGCATCGATATAAATAAATGCAGTCTTAATCCTGCTGACATACCGAAGCACGCCTATAACCGTCATTATCTTCTTCTTCATCATCATCATCGTCTTCATGAAGCATGATAAGGGGCTTGATACATTTATTAAATTATTCAATCACGTTTTGTACTTTTTCATACCTTCTAAAAATAGACAACTGAATGCAAATAAATGACATGCGCTCCGCTTTTTATATAATCTACAATGTATTCACGGCTCTTGTTTGACATGCCAGAACTTTAGGCAAGGTTCATTAATACACTTAATACCTACCCGCGTGTAGAAAGATGAAAAGAATGTTTGAAGGAATTTAGGATGGCAGTCAGCATATTGCATAGACCGTGTTGTCTTAAATTATCGTTGTTGGTGGAGAAAAAAAAGCATCACGGGTTATAATGCAATACCCCCGCTTTTGTTGTAATAAACAACAACATCAAATGCAAATATACAACCTTGTAATTGCCAATGTTCCTGTTCAGCGCATAATATACGAAGTGCATAATAATACAAGCACGATAAATGGGAATGTGGAAAAATTATTGTCGCTGATGATGCCGTTCCTTGTAGTACTACACAGGTTCCCTTTACTATTACTATATAATACAATTATTATATTTTTCGGAATGTTGAACATGATGACAATTCATTGTTACGATCTGTTTATGCATATTTTGCTCTCCTCTCTCCTCCGGTTGAACTTTTTTTACCTAGATTGCAGCCGCTAAAGTACCATTTCATTGCCATCCCATCCCATTATTTTTTATTAACACCGGTTCGTTTTTTCTCCCCTTTAAACATCATCACCACACAACAGTCATTATTACAACGAGTTACCTCTTTCTTTCTGAAAATAGCAGACACATAAAATATACATAGATACCTATACCGATAAATCAATGTGCGCGACGACGCATGTCTTTGCCCAAACTGCAATGCACTTTTTCACATTGACACGCATCATCGATACAGGAGAACAGAAGCTTCTCAGTTGTAATTACAATGCTGTTTTACTACTCCGCGCTATCTACCTTATTATTTGCTATATTCTTCTACCTTCGCAGCGCACTTGCCACAAAATGTCTCCGTCCTAACTCTCTTGAGCCTTTGTCGATGATACTTGTTCTGTGGCCATCATCTAAAAATCAGGATCGTCATTTATTGCCTGCATCATTATCCCTACCACACAGCATTCACAGCAACCCACATGCTATGGGTAAAAAAGACTTGTTATTGTAACAATGTACTATTGATGATATAGTAAAGAAGACGAGCCAGAGTCAAGTGTGATGGAAGGGGGAGGAGGATGACGATGATTAAGGGAAACAGAATAAAGTATGATGGGAAGGTGTACAAATAATCTCAGTTAATTTTACTGTGTAGATTTAAGTGTGCACAGAGTTACTTTACCTTGTCATTATACTACACCCTATGCATCATGCATACTATTTTACAAGGTATATATACATGTGTGTGTGGTGTGTTTGATAAAAAAAATTCAATATACAATGTTCTGCCGTTGGCAAATAGAGCGTTTTTCATCGTCGTAAGTCCCTGTTGTGGCTCTGTTGACGTACGACACACACAGAGGGTGAGTAAGTACACAGGTGTATAGAAGACGAAGAATAAATCCTTAGCCAAAAAGAGTAAAAAATGATAATAATGACGGTGATAATATTGTTATTGTTATTACACCAATAATAGTCTGAGCACAGATACTCTCTAGAGACCATGTACTTGCACACAAATGCAAGAGCACTCGTAACACCTGTTTCTTCTCATCAAATGAGATCCATTAGCCTATCTCATGGTTTTATCATGATTGCGAGCACATCGTTGTCGTCAAAGGCAGAGAGAAATAGAGAGAAGAGAGTCAAGAATACTTTAGCTGTTGTTGTGTGGTGGTGGTGGGTACTGACGTTGGTTTGTTAATGTTGACTGTGGAGTAGTGGCTCATTTAATATTCTAGACCAGTGTCACAATTTTATGTTCGCAGTCACCTTATTTTATTTTATGCTTTGTTTTGCTCAGGCTTCTTCTTCGGAAAAATTACCTATTATTGTTTGCTAAGCGTGTGTTTACGGTTTCATGATATCACGATCAGGGGATACGATTATTTTCCTGTTGTCCGCGTAGTGTATTTTTGTGTATACCTACTTCCTATCTGTCTAGCTAGTTAACATTTTTATAATGGTATGCAAACGCGCACACAAACATCGCTTTTTCTTTCTTCTCCAATTCTACCTACCTGCAGCATTGATTTCTGCTGTTGCATTTAAAAAATGTTAATACTCTGATGATATATTATCTGTTTGTGGGTAGTAGTAGGTAACTAATAAAAAAGTTACTGCAGAAAAATCTTAACCAGAGAGGTGATACGCGTGTAATGTGTGTGTGTGTGTGTGTGTGTGTGACTTCAGTCCTTCATTGTTATATTACCTACAACGTATCAAACCGTTTTTATGTACATTTACCTACACGACAATAGCAGAGAATATTTCAAAGGCCAACTTGTGAACTGAACAAAAGGGTATAAATGTAAATCGATAATGATTAAAAGAGCAGTAGTGATGCCTCAGTCATTGGATAAATTCTCGCCATGTGAAACTGAATACCTACGCTAAAGACGTAATGTGTATGTAGCGTTAGCGTATAAGGCTTCTGCTCAATCGCTTTAACTCGGTGCATACCTAAATGCATCTGTCAATAGTCAATGACACTAAAACTTAGTAGTAATAGTAATAATAATAATAAGCGCATAGATAGTAAACAATGTAGTATATATAATATATACATATTGCCAACTGCTGTTATCGATTTGTTTATTATACTTTTTTTATCAGCACCTGAAGCGTATCCTTAAGTTGGAATCTTGCGACTTTGCTCATTACTATAACAGATTATTATAAACCCTTCTATGTATGGGGTGCTGTCTTCTGTATTGATTTACACCTATTGCCATTATTATAAATTATAATTGTTCGTACTGCAAGATTGAATAAGACATGACACGTTGAGGAATAATAACGAATTTCTCACAACCAAAATAACTACTACGTATGTACACGTCCCCAAATGCAAAAGCGTTATTTTCTGATGAACAGCGCTGATGCACTTGCTGCATTTATAATTCCTGTGAAATCTGAGGTGCATACTTAAACGGATCATAAAAACGCCATTCGTGTCTACCTGATGACGATGATGATGATAATCATCATCAGCATCGCTATCGCCATCCAGTCATCCCAAAATCACACAACTTTCCCATTTCAAATGAGTATTGCATGTTAGTTGGGTACTTTGGTGTTCAGATCTCATACGTATGCAAGACGCATGTTTTACACAAAAAAAGTTTATAATCGCTCGATGATGTTCAGCAGTTCACTGTTTCATGTAATTGTGGAATTTGTTTCTTCCAAAAACTACCCACTTACTTGTGAAGTGAAGCACTCAACTTCTTTCTATAGTAGTTTATACTTAGCCAACCAGTTAAGGAAAAGGTTCGATTTACAAGCTTAAGAACAGAGTAAAAACATGTCAATGTCAGTTTGTTAAGTTACTATTACCATCACTATCAACTGCACAAACGACTGTTGCTGGTAAAGCTTTTCATTTCTTGATGTAATGGACTTGTATACAAGCAAATGACACGTCAACCAAAAGCCGTTGCATTTTCTATAACCATTTTTTCGCATCTTCCTTCTGGGTGTTCATCATCATCCGTCGGGCAGCTTGTTGTTAGCATTATAATCAATAAAAGTACTACAACCCCACCACCACAGTCACATTCATAGAAAACTCAAAGGGAAAATGTTTACAATTCTTGTACTGCATCAGAAGAACATTGCTGATTTGAAATATGGACTGGTTTCTATCATGTTATATCCAATAAACAGCCGACAACAAAATCTCTGTGTGTGTGTGGCAATTCTGGCGTATATCACACTCGTTTTCCTCTTGCGAATTACGTAAACGTCTCCTCGTCTTCTTTCTGTTCCCCTTCCTGATAAAAAATAACATTATCCAGAGAGTTGCTTTCAATCGAGTGTTATTGACTGTAAAAAATTCTTGATTTTGCTTCCACAATAAAACCATTTAGTAAAGTGGTCATGGACCTCCTTCTTTCCCCCTTCTAATTGGTCAATGTCCGCCATATAGTCATGTTTCGAACATTTATAGGAAAACAGATAAAAGACGGTGGAGCCGGCACATGCCATTTTTGTCTGCCTGTATGTAATGAACCAGTCGACCATAATAATAATGACATTTTTGGGTAAGAAGCTGAAAAATCATGAGAGGGAGAGAGAGAAAGGAAGACTTGAATGGTTTTATTCCACTTTTCCTGCGTAACATCACCATTCAAAGAAAATCACTTTAGTTTTGATGTCCTTTTTACCACTGTACTTGTAGTGGCAAAATGTGTGCTTATTTCTTCCTTTTTGTCCCAAGATGGTGCCATGCCAGTTACTTGATATCTCTAAAGAGGAGTGCACACACACATACATACACACAAAAGGAGAGAAACGTGAGATCACGATATTATTACGGCTGCTACATTCCTTTCCGTTCAACCAACAGAAAATGAACTGTTTTTCATGTTCCAACTCATTTGTTCTTGACCTCTTTGGTTCTGGTTCATTTCACCTTCATCTACCGCACATACCACACATCTCTTTTTATATGCTTCGCTGATGGGGGCCATGGTGGGGATTTGTTTGGTATCTCTTTTACGATATTGAATACATTGAATTTGTATTGATGTTTCCTTCCCCCTCTCTCCTTCCGTACTATAAAAACATTTGCTTTCTTTTCAAGGTTAAAAGCTTGCACAATCCCGTTCAATTCAAATGCTAATCCGTGCATGCAAACCCAGAGGAATTTTTACGATGTACATAATTCATCCATACATTGTTATTCAACTTTGTTTACCACAGGAAGGACGTGCTCGTACACTATACATGTTAGTTTTTCTCGAACAAAAAACCAATACGACTCAGATTTACTTTGAATAAAAGCGCGTAGTTTCAATAGTAAAAGGTTGTTCTCAATTATTTATGCACATAAAGACCAGTAAAAAAATTCTCCTCTGAAAAAAAGCGCGTACCTGAGAAAAAGTTGCGTGAGAAATGTGTAACAAGCGGAGAGAGAGAGGGAGAGTAAGAGAAAAACCGACAAGAAAGAGAGAGGACGTTTCTGACGCTTACGCTCCACAAAGTATGTTGATCTCATGCATTCCTCCAGAAAATACGTTGCTCAACAAGACCAGAACGATGAACATTAGTGAAGGTATAAACGTCACTTGTAATAAGCGTATACTTCTCTGGTCCATCAAAGATTATCCTCCATTATAGTCCAACAAAGTTCAACAGCACACCATCAGAATGATTTGCTCAACTTACTGCCTTTCGGCTATGAATTCACCTTGCAAGGAAACAAAACTAAATTTGTTGCGTGTATGCCGATTTTTTTTCTGCTGGTACAATTTAAAACATTTTCTTCTCTTCGTGTAATACCTTTAAGGTAGAAAGACTAGTGGAGTGAAGTGGTTCCATCAACATTCCTACATTGTTGCACATTATTTTTTCTTGTGTATGCATCTTGGTCTGGTGCGTAATTTACAAACACATTACGTAGCACAACAGAATGCGTAAAGATACTTTGTATTGAGAGAGAGAGAGAGAGAGAGAGAGAGGATGAGGCATATATGCTTGGCAATGTTGCGGAATCCTGAATTGGAATTTTGATGAATAGCCCTTTTTGCATAAAAAATTAATAAGATTTTTTAATCACGAGTAATTATTAGTAAGGTTGCTAATAAATTGTAGCCTTTGGAAGTATGGAAGAAATCTCCATCACATTGTTGAGCACTGCTGCTCTGCTTAGCTATGTTTCTCTCTGCCTTCTCTCCCATTTAATTTTTAATTCAAGGGCGATATAATTGACTGATAGAGTGTTTTATTAGGCACATTTTATTTCGACATGATGATGATATAATTGTATAAGAATATTACATTCTGTTACTTTTGCTAGTTTGGCATATCATCTCATCATACACGTAGAGAGAGAGAGAGAGAAGCAGACCACTGAAAATTTCTAAGTCTGTGTACTGCAAGTTTATACATTTATGTATTACTTTTTTGCACTTTGAGGTGCGAAAGGGCAGAGAGACGCCAGGAGCAATTTTTCGTGAATGAAACCCATTATATTTTGGTGGCTTTTGTGTTGCTGCGTCAGCGTACAAGTTGTAAAACTGAAGAGCGATTCCGCAACGATGGTTCCACTGATACCGCTGCTGATAGATATATTGTTGTAAAGATATGGTCTGTATCGTCGTCCAGGTGGACGTATGAACAGTCAGACAATAAAATTACGGAAATAATCACATGTATAGAACGAAATGAATGAACCTCCCATTTGAGTGTCGCCGTATGTTGTTGCGTCAAGAATTATTACATGATTGATAACGATATATGATTACTGGATTAGCAGTATCATTGTTCTCTGAGTGTTTGTGTGCCATCTACAATGTGTAATGCTAATAGGCGGATTATTGTGTACTTGCACAAAAAAGTCATTAGTATGTCCATTTTACTCGATCAGATTGCCTACACGTATAAGCTCCACTCCTATTGGATTGTTTTAATCAACTGTCTTGAAAGGTGTGACGATTCGGGCAGGAAACAATTAATCAATTTTGCACCTTTGTAAGTAATCTACATAACGTGAGTGAAATTTGATATACATACCTACCTACCTCTACTACATCTCAATCCTTGTGAAAGATATTTTTTAAATGATGTGATAATGCAGTAGAAATACGCGCACGTGGTTTTTCTTAGTTTGCTTTTCTCTCAGCCAAAAGAAATGAGAGGAATGTCACATTTAATATCAAATTACGATAATTCACACTAATGGACTTCCTACTTCTTTTGTCAACGCATTTTTTACATATCATTATGATGCAAAACGTGCAGAGTAATACAGGAAAACACTAGAAAAGTGATTGTTTATTGATTTCATAAGCAATTAGACCGTAAAAGACATGGTCTTCTCTCGAGCTAAAAATAAAATGGCAACTACACAACACTTTATGCAAATAATGCACATATTATTATTATTTGAATGTTTGGCAGTGACCTTCCATAGCGCTTGAAACTACTTTTAGTCACATGCATCATGCATAAAAATTTCTTTCTTGTTCAGTCAGTGTAAAGGTTAAGTTGTTTAAACAAACAAACACTTACGTGCATGCACCCCCATTTACCCATTATCATCCGCGTATTACCCAAAAGATATGCCAGTAAGAGGGAGAACGATAATCTCTGGTGATTTATATGGGCACATAGACGATAATGATTTCCAAGGTGTGTGCTTTGTCACGTTCTCTGGTGTTGTTTTTTTTTCATACATTTTATCCAACGAGGGCTATTATGATGCTTGCTTATTTCATCATTGAACGACTAAAAGCCATGTCGAGGGAGGAAAAAACAGACATGGACGTTGATTTCAGAGAAAATTATGCACGAGAATGTGCGAGGTGCCGCTTTGGCTATTAATTTTTTGCACTGATTAAGTCTTATTTACACAACTTGTTTCCAGTAAAGCGATGTAGTTATTTTTTTGGCATTTTCTTTCTATAATTTTTTACAGTTACAGATTTAGTTGCTCACGCAAAGCAATTATAAAGATGTAGGCTAATCGAGCTCATAATATACACAAAAATCATGATGTTTACCACGTTTTTATGAGTAGACCAAAAGGCAATAAATGAAATGAGAGAAGGCATAAAAAGCATTTTGCACTGGCTCAAACTTGTTTATTTCAATCCCTACCATATATATTTATAATATGTGTGGATGCCCTGATGAAAAATAATCCATGAGAGAACTCTTGCTTAGGAAAAAATTAAACAATTCCGCATCAGCATGATGATAACGATACATATACTATGTTATTACTTTAGCCCCAAAATATTAGTGAACCAATTTATTCCAATTAGCAGTTTTAGGGCTTCTGTGTCCACCAATTATCTCTACGGATTTGGGTTTCAACAAAACGAAAAAAATTATATCATATACTTATATGTGGCAGTTACATTGTATTGCATCAGCAGCTGTGTTACCTACAACGATACATAAAAAATTACAACCCGTTCACTTACAAAAAAACGTTCCTCTTGTCTAGATAATAGTCTCCACATATTTTTCCTTTGACTTTGTGTCTGTGTGCGCGGAACAATGGTATCATGTACCAACTCCAACATGATTGATTATCGCTTTCGCTTTATCCTACAAAATAATATAAACAAGCGAGCAAATCCTGACAACAGAAAACAATTCAAGAGTTTTCCGTTTTCAGAGTATGCTGGCGTTGTTCACAAAGCGTTCAAGACTGAATACATTTTTAGGGTAAATACATATTCATAACTTGGAGATAACAAACCAGAATACTCAGAAAATATGTAAAAGTTAGCACGCTGTCATTTTGTCTATCGGATTGTCATTTACCTTCTCTCATGATCAAGAGTTTCCAACAAATCTGCAGCGACAGATCTCTTTCTCACTTTGAACTTGTCATGATACTGCCTTGAACAATTGCAATTTGTAAAATCATGCAATGCAAACAAAAACATTTTTTACATTTTTTTTGTTAGTGAAATGATAAGGTAAATGGATGAAAATGAAACCAATAAAATCACTCAACATCATTACCACCGTGCATTAGCCGCCTCGTTCGTCTCATTTTGCCTAACTGATCTCTGTGTAATGAAATGATTTTTATCGACTTCGTGTTCGTAAATTTTTTAGGTGTTTGCCACTTTGGCAGTTTTAATGAATACTGAATCAGAAGTTAAACAGGCAGGTACACACATTAAACAGCACGCACTCAATGACAATTTTTACATTGACTTCACTGCTGGGCGCTAGTATGTGAACGTCGACGAAAGGGCACACGAGAATAAACAAAACGGCAGGGACGATCTTTTTGTGAAACTGAGAAGAGTCGGCATCGGCATCTTTTTCAGAGCGTTATCCAGTGTCAAATATATAGATTATTCGTCTGTAAATTCTTCATATGACAAATTTTATTCTGCTCGATGGTACAGCAAGGCAAAAAAGTAGGTTTTTCAGATATTCCTAAAGTAAAAGCGTCTATTTGTGCTTAAATGCGTACTTGTGTGTATGTCATTTGTACAAGGTTATCTCTATCTGTCTATCCGCGTATAAATGTATCGATTGCCAGTTTTTTATGTGACCTCTGGTACACACTGCCGTATGTCATCGTGTCATATCATATCACAAACGCAGACTGGCATGAAAATCCAATTTGCCAACAGATATCCCAATGACAGTGATACCCTGTGTAAAAAGGCTGTAGAATAAAAATAATTCATGTGGTGTGCAGTGCACAAAATCACCATACTATAATGAATGCAGGGAATATGGGTTTACGATGGACAATCTCGGTAGATTATCATTATATACATTATGCTCGTCAGTCTCATATGCATTTTTTGTAACAATGTCGATTCTTTGTTATAATTGTGGTATTTTTTCTGATTCTGCACTCTCACAAGTGTGTAGCCTTGAAGTTGTCTACTCCCATCCACTTTCAAATCAAAAAGGGCAATGAGGGATCACCATCATCCGTGAGGCAGAGCTAGAATGATGTCCAATCACTCTTTATGTGTGTTGGCTTTTTGCCGAGATTTTCTGCATTTGTCCAGCAAATCTGCCTAAAATATTGCCCAAATTTAAAGATAAAAAGATTTTAACCGGTTTATTTGGCTTTTTTATTTTAAAAATGTGCGAGAGCGAGACGCACAGTATCCTAAATGTCCGCCACCGTCCACCATCAATATAATTCCTCCTTGGGGCATTAAATAACTCTTTCTCTTGAGGAGGGATCAAAGGGAGGAATAGACAGAGAATGGCAGAGGTCTGTGTATTGTATAAAATTTTCTATGGTCAATGGTTACACACACACACACACACACTGACTGAAGAGAAGAGATGAAGAAGACGAGTAGACCGTATAAGGAGGATGGGAAAATCGCTATTCATTTTTCTTAAAAATCATGCTTAACACAAGCAAACATTACCATATCATATTGACTGTCGACGACGATAACCTGTCTGGTTATACCAGGCATAATGCTCCCATATTTAGAGATCTCTTTTATAAACCTGTCCATTACCATTATTATTTCAACTTTTCCCAATGCAATGTTGTTGTTGCTGCTGCTGCTGATTACCTGTTCATGACCATACAGCATACAATATATTATCATTATTACACCAGTACACAGAAGCCTGTGGTATTCACTGTCCACAATAAAAAATGTAAGAAATCAGCGTCCATTGGTCCATAGTCATTTTTGTTAAAGAGCCACGCAGCCAAGAAGAGACCGTGATGTGTAATATGCACACAATAATAACAATAACGAATGAATAATAATAATAGCCTTATAATAATACGAAGAAATATACCGAGGCATGCATGCCTGCATCTTGTTCTTGACTTGTCACATTTGGTCTCCCCAGCTCAACTTTGTGAGAGAGAAGGGGAAAAAATCTGCGTTGAGTAAGGACAATAATAATAATAATACTTTGGCGATGAAGTGTGATGTGCAGTTCTCTGCAAAATGAAATGTTTTTTGCTGGTCACAACTTGTATACCACCTCCATAATCAAACAGAGTCGTCATCATCAAGAGTCCTGGTATGCACGGCTTGTCTGTTTTACTTTTCTTACTACTGTGTAGAATGTGGTTCTTTACGACGCATTCCATACAGCATGTTGTACACAGCCCATGTTGGAATTTTCGCTTGAGCTACAAAATATTATTTATTTATTGTTATTTTTACTACTACATACTACGCATAGCTGTTTTAAAGTAATGTCTGTGTAATATTCCTTCCACCATCCAGCTTGTACACTGTCACACAAGTCACAAGTCACTAACTCAAGACAGTTTATAGAAGTATGCCTGCGAAAAAAAGGAGAAAAAGCAATCATTCTTACGAGTAATTTGGTTGTACACACGTACATCCCATTAAAAGTACTACAATATAAATAAAATGTCAGTTTTGCTTGGCATATAGATTAGGTGAATATAGTCATTTGTCGTGTCGTGCGTCCTTTAAAAAACCATGTGTTGTAGGTAAAAGTGCCGGAGGAGTATTTTTGTCGTCAGTCGTCACTCGTGGTAGTAGGTTGGTCGCAGTGATAATGGTGGTTGCTCTTTTGCTCCCTTTTGACTGCTGCTGGTGCTGACTCAAGTGTGTTATGAAATTGGTAGCTTCTTGTGAGGATCAATACGCATTTTTTTATATAAAAGCTTTTAAACGGTATTTATCTTTCATTGTAAGAGGATCCGCTTTTACTTAAACCTTATCGTGTCATGTCGTTCTTCCATTATCAGTACAAAAGCCTCGTACGTTTTTGATGCATGACGATGACGAGTGTAGTGTTTACGTAAGAGGCAGTAATCGACCATAAGCGATACGGGCTTTAGGTATCCGAAGATGTTCCATAAAAAACCAATTGTTGTTCAGTTATTGAGTTGCTCATAATAATAAAAAGCAAACAACAACGCCACTACTGTTCATGTGTGTGATTAAAGAAGCATATTGTAAAACATTATTGTTTATGCAACCCCGGCGGTGTAGTGTGTATATAGTTTTACTACAAGATTCTACATAGTATGTGTTGTGTGAATTTAACAAGAGTGAAATACAGTTTTTCGCCTTTTTCTGTGTTTCAATAAAAATCTTGAGTAAACTTTACTTTAAGACCAGCTCTATTTCAGTTTGACGTCCATTCGTCCATACCTAATATTGGTACATACTCAATTAACCTACGCTTTTTTGCGGATAAACTAACCCTCGGATTACATGGTTTGTAGGGTGTGCACCACAATGCGGTGGTTTTGTCAAAATGCAGAGTATATTCCTACGACTGTAAACGTTACCCAGGGGTATGGAATAGTATGGAATGTAGTTTTTAGCAATCAATGATATTTTTTGCCACAAACGCCGTTTCAATGCATCTAAAAGTAACTAATTGCCCGTTAGCAATATCGGATTCGCCGGGTTGGGCGGCCAAAATCACTATAGCTGGTCGTAATTAAACATTGGACTACCTGGTTGGTGCAACACCTTAAAAACGTGTAAAGCTCCAATACCCACGCAACATAACAAGAAACGTAACGTGTCTCTTTGGACAATGAATCATCATCACCACCATCGCCACCAGGAGATTTACCAACATCCTTGCAATAATTGCATCAAAACGCTCTCCATAATACGTAACGTATGCAGGCAAGTTCACAGATACGTATGTTCGTACAGGTATGTGACTTGAAAACGAAAAAAGGAAAAAAATAACCTCTCTATTTACACACAGTCATAATAACTTAACTACATCAGTAATGTATTCTTGGGTACCTCTCTTGGGCATGTAAAAAAATGATATTAGGTCATAGTCATGATGCATCGCGCATCCTGCATAGCTTTGTGAGTTTATGTGCGAGAGGGAATAACTATGAATATATGTAAATATACCTGGCTGGTTGGTAAAATGTCGTTGTCATTGTTTTCTTAAAGATTAGTCTTTATAAGAGCATTTGGAAGTTTGAACGAGTCAAAGTTATGCACGTCGATTTAGAGAGGAACCTGCTTTATCTTAATCTCTCCGCGCTACACTTGAGCTTGAAAGATAGAGAGAGCGAGAGAGGAGGGCTCAACAAATGGCATAATATGTTCATCAGTATCGCACTTCAACTGTACAAAACTGGAAATTGCAAAAAATATATCGAGTGTTAAAAAGTGAATTATAAATAAAGAGTGGATCATCTCATTTGCTCTTGTTTTATGTATTTATACCGCAAGCAGCCTAGGTACGAAATAATGGGCTTTAGAGAGAGAAAAACTGCATTATTATCTGCATGGCATGCAACAGAATGTGATTGTTATGAGTGTTTGTGTTATTGTGATTGTGTGTGACTAAAGTAAAAGTAGGATAGGGTGGTTTCTTTTGCTACAAAGAAAAATTCTACGACTACGAGGCAGAAATTGTATTAAAATGAAAAACAAAAATGATGACGTGTTTAGGAATGGAAAAACGTAAGTATGTTCGTTTGTTAGCGCTTCTGATTTGATTATTAGTGCCTGCACAGCGCTTACGTTGTACACAGTCGAGTTGAAATCACAAAAAGTGTGAAGTGATCTGATCAGTGTGGCATACGCCCGTCAAGTGTCTTTTACAATTACATGCACCATAACAAGTAGAGTAGACATGAACATCAGCGGAGGGAGAGAGAGAGATAGAAAAAAATTGTACAAGTCATACTTATCGGATTACATTACATTATAACTATCTACCTACATTTTATTTAACTATTTTGATTCTCATGATTTTTATTTTTGTTCGAGCTCCTATCTGTCAGTGGGGACGCACGATAAAAAAAAAGAAGTGGAAACAAAAAGTATGTTGTATTAGACTGGAATAAAAGTATGCATTGCTTGATCACCATTATCTCCTGATCAACATCATCAGTCGAAAGATGATTCATTTGCCAATTTATTTATATAACAAACCAAGGATTGCAAATATTTTACAGAGTTTGAATATGTTGGTGGTCTTTCCTACTATTTGCATGCAGGCAAATATTATGCATTAATATATCACTGGGCGATTCAAACTTGTAAAGAACGAGTCACTATTTGCAGTTGTGGGCTGCTGCGGGGTATAGTCGTTATAAGACAGGTACGCTTGCACACACTGTGTCGGCGCCGCTACCATCGTCCTCTTTTTGTAAACGTTGTTGAGTCAGATGGACAGGGACAAAATAAAGAGTCATTTCTGTTCTTTAATTTTTGGTCCTGTGTGTCATTCGTCAGTCTTGAGTTGTTTCTTGTCGTGATCGTTTTTCAGTCCATCCATTCCCATTATCTGTTTCCGTGTTCATATTAGTTTTTACGTCGTCTTCTGTTAGAAAACTTTATAACAACATACTCTCTGAAGAGATCATTGGAAACTGTCAGAGAAGGCTCCTGTGGGTTTTCAATTCTCTAGAAAAGTGAAGTAATCTACACAGTTGCTCAGTCGCTCACAGTCGTCGTGAATTTCCTTGACTTGTTGATTGATCATTAAAAACTGCTCCTTTAATTCATCTTGTTTTTTTTTCTTGAAATGTCGTGCATTTTTTAAGTAACCATAAGTGTGTTTGTTCATGTGTATTGGTGCGACCCTGCCAGTCATTAAGATGTGCTGGAGTGCAAGTAAATTGCTGTAATTGAGAGTGTGACTCTTCGTGCAAAAAAAATTAACGAGTTTTTACGTGTTATTGTTTTTTATTTCATTGTGAGTGTTGTAAACCGACGATGGAACCGTGCAAGTTTACGGCAGTAAAGCGATAGCTTATTTTGTCACGTTTCTCTTATTGCTTGCAATATACTTTCTTTGTCACCACACACACCACCACCACCACCCCACCACAACAACTTTTGTGGGATTTATTCTATTTGTTATAGTGGTGGTAATGCTTATATTGTTTGCCTTCCGACTATTCCGACCACGGCTTAAGCTCAATCACAATAAAAAATTCTGCTGATGTTAATAACTGTGAATTTTCAAATCTGATTAAAAATGCTTAGTACACCCGTCATAACCATATGAGCAGTTTACATAGGTGACATTGTAGATGTAACAAGGTGTGAAGTGTGACAAACGATAATCCTACACAATTAAGCGAGTCTCGACTCCCGACAAGAAATAATAATGATACATGCTGTATTAGGAGAAGAACAATGTTAACTGGCTCCCATTTTTTGGCGATAGCCTCAAAAACTACCAAAAAACTGTTGTCATTATTGATTGAATTGTAGTTCTGCCCTACCCAATAATGAACATGGAAAGTGGTAATAATAATAATAACAACAACAATGATACGGTTCATTGTTGGCCAACTCCTGTTGGAGACGGTACTGCAGCCGCAGCAACAATATTAAAAAATGAAATTCAGTATCAAGTTCAAGTTGACACTGTAAAGTCAAGTGAGATCACTGAGGAGTACGACGGGGATGATCATCATTATGATGTTTCTCATTGTGATGATGATGTACAACAAGTTTCTGTGGCATGTACAGACGGAGAACATCTGTCTACGACATTATCGTCATTTTTACCCTCATTTACACTAGAATACGGTGACAATCATGGCCGTGATGATGTAGTGAAGAGCCCGGTACATAGCCATAAGGGCAAATGTGAAGTCGATGACCTGAATGATGATACAGATAAACCGTCAGCAACAACAGCGCTAACATTACCTTCACACGCTTCTCCTGGCCCACCTGGGGAAGGAGATGATGATGAGTTTGCAGAAGCAGCGAAAAAAGGAAACACACAGTCTGATTTTGATTGCGACGGTTGTTCTGCGAGTAATGATTCCACGGGTGGAGAAGCAGCTCAAGGTATAAAAATAATAATAACGTGAATTGTCGTCGTGTCATCTTGTTTTTTCGTGAGAACACGTTCCTTTTTTGCCAAGGAGCACTCAGAGGAGAGGGTTGTCTTTTTATGGCGACCGGGCACATTTATGCATGCATGTTTTATGATTTACTCAACCGAATCAAGATAACTATTTCTCATAATATTATCACGGTTTCTCTAATAATCATATTATTTGCCGCAGTCATTCACTACTGCATTGTAAAAATAATGCGCTTATTCCTACCTGTATATAGAGCACAATTAAAAGTGTGCAGTTTGTGGTGTAAAGACCAAACAGTGAAAAATGTTACATAAATTGCAGCCTAGGATTATTGTGAAAACGCCAGTGGCGTATCAGGTATTTTTTCAAAGGTGCATTACTGAACGGCATGATGATGACTTGAGCAATTTTTGTCATTTTGCGGTTTCACTTTCCTTTACATTTCCCAAGCATCGTCTGTTTTGTTGGTGGTGGCGGTGAGGTGATCTTTAATCCCTGCCGAGAGAGCTTCTGCGTCTCTCTGTGCTACTTAGATGATTACTCTACTCAGAGAACCATGTTGATGATGATGACGACGAAGAAAAATTCTTTTCGCAGTTATTTCTACCAAAAATATTGCAATAATGCCATTTCCGGTATGTGATGATGATGCTGATGATAGTTTAAAATCCTGACAAAATCTCCTCACTCAACGCGTTGTCGTACAGCAATCATTATCCTGATGGCACGAAAACATTATAGATAGGTAGGTGCATCTTTTGGTACTGGTACAGCATTCTTACAAACTCCCTTATTTCAACAATTTTGCTAAATCATGTTGATCAAGAAAGGCATATCATATTCGCATGACATAACAGCACCATATTTACCAATTTACCTGTTTTCCACTATTACCCCAACCCTAACATATTTTACATTGGTACGTATACTCCATTCATCGAGGATTTGTTCAACCTGTTATGTAGTTTTTTTTCTCTGTTGATGATAATGATGTGAAGGGTTGAGTTTTTGGCAGGAAAATAGAGACGAAATAGAAGAAAAAACTCTTCATGGAGTTTGAACATAACGTCAACAAATTCTTTCAGGGAATACGAAGTCATGCATAACTAATACTGTAAAATGTACAAAGACGGAATTTCTGTGAACACTATTGGCATGCTTGTATTTTTTTTTTACAATTTTGCCTCTTTTATGCCATGTTTTGTGCGTATGTATAAAAGAAGAAAACCATGTTTTCTTTGAAAAGGCAGATCGTTTTTATAGTGCTGTTAGCATCTGTCTATGCTGTCTTTATGTGCAGCACAATCAAAGAGGTCAAGCGTCAAACCGATTTTTGCTTGTAAAAAGGCATGTCTTCATGTGTATACTTCCTATTTCCTGTTATTTCTGCTTTACTAAGAACATCCACAAAAATAATCTCTCTTCTTTTTGTAAAAAAAAAGTAAACCTTGCATTTTGGTTACATGTTGCACAAAAATTTTCAACAGGACATGTAGTTTTTTTTGCCGCGTCAGAAAATAGCGAATGACGCACTGACTAGCAGGTTATTTTGGTGCATATAGACAAAACAAACAAAAACCATGATTATACTTTTATTTGGGGGACGATGAGGTAACTGTTATTATGAGCTCTTTTTATCTCTTTAGTAAAAGCCTTTTATTGGTGTTTGCGGACCGAGAGAGAAAAAGGGATAACATGTTCCTCTGATTGCTTTTCTTATCCTCGGTTTCCTCCTATATCAAATAGAGTAGAGATACTGAGATGAATGGGGGAGATAGGAAAATATTAGATTTTTCGTCAATTTGCGGAATTTTGGCATGATGGTTCCGTTACTTGAAATATTATCTCTAATCAGGTGCGCATATAATTTCAGCTAAAATGGTTCGTTATATACTCATATCCTCCGTGTTCTCTATCGTGTAAGCGGGTCTCGGCTACATAATCGACCCTTCTTTTATGCTTGGGCATTCATCAGCAACAGGTACGTACGACAGACAACAACATCGTTTCCAGATTTCCTATCGCGTAATTTTCCTCTTCATGTACAATTTTGGCTTTACTTTAAACCGAGCTGCAATGAGGTGAAGGTTATTTGCCAAACTGACTGCGTGACGTGAAGGAGAAAACTTGAGTCAGAAAATTAGCGAGTACAGAATTCAGGCTTTAAATTAACTAACGGGTAGAAATAGAGACATGCTCATGCAATCCTTATCGTCTCTTTAAACTTTTTTTTGTACACAAGAGCTGACTTGCTGTGTATTTTTACGAAAGAAAGAAGAAAAAACACCGCCGCAAGTAATTCGCTTTTTGAATTCTACCTTAGGTACGGTACACTACACATTGTACAAAGTAGGTAATCTTTTCACAGCTTAATGCAAATTTATTCAGTTTATAAAACACAATACGACAACAGATCTTTTGATGCTGCTAACAAGACAAAACGATATTTGATGTTTGACTGCGATGCGATTCGTGATCAGGCATATACGTATCAACTTAACAACAAGTAATGAAGGAGAATCTTTATCCGTTTTTTTCTTCTTCATGCAAAATTTGATGATGATGATGGTGTTGATATGGCTGGTGTGGTTGTGGTATCCGTGTATTTATTGCAGATCTATTAGGGAAATATAACAGGATCATGTATGAAATGGTTTTTACTAACAAATCGTATTAAATTATTACCATTATATCTTGTACATTGTTTTTTACTCTGTTATATAGACAAGCACTTGTTGGGCTATCTGATTTTGTATGGGGGACCTGCACCATAAATATATATTGTGACTATGTATTATAAGTCCTCTCCTGAACAATTTTGTATCCTTGCAAGTGGAGTACCACACACACACACGTATCATACCATAACGCTCTCTGCTCTACCACCAGAATAAAATATTAAATTGCCACAATCTGCTGGTAAATTCCATTATATGCCCAGATCATCATCATCATCTCATCATCTTGGCAAACGTTACAATATTGTCGTTTCAATACTACTCATTCGACAAGGTATCAATATCTAATCTGTTTCTTTTCTGCAAGGCAGCTAGCGTACAAAAGACATTTTTGTTGATTGTTGTATCTCGCATGAATACGATACCTGCTCCATAGTCGCTTCATGAGGTTGATGGCGTGTGCACTGCACATTATAGTGCAAGCGAGCCAGCAAGCAGGTTATCTTTCAAGATAATGCATAATATTGTCTGTTAGTCTGTTATGTATCAAAGTATGCGAACACGTTTTCTTTGACTGTTGCTGTAGAATAGTGCAAAACTATAACTATATAATATTACGGTTTAGATAAGACAACATAATATTTATGTAGGAATTAATACCAGATTTGTAAAGTTTCATACCAGAAAAGTTTTTAAGATAACGAGTGGTATTTACAAGTGTTTTCAGTGCACAAGTGTTTGGAATGCCAATACCGATACACACCTGTGTATGCATTACAGTATTGTGGCATACCGCACAGCGTGTAACGTATGTTGTATGTGAGGCAAGGCTGTGAAGTTATTATAAAAATATAATAGTCACTTTTTTACTATAATAATCCCAACAATATCCCACCTAGATTTTTTTTACACGGTGTAAGATATGAAATATAAAATTTTTATGTGCAGCAATTTTTATGGTGTTTATTGTTATTTAGCCATATTGGGTTGACGTTAGTAGCAAAGTTACAACTTGTACATGTATAAAATGCACATCGCGGATTTACGATTTTTTCAATGAATAGCTTGCGTTGTTAATTCTACGTTATTCACTGTATTTCAGTAACTTTGTAAGCTGGTGTATTTGTGTGTGTGTGTTTATGATGAGCTAGGTTAATTTTTATGCCAACACATCACATCACATATATGTGTGTACCTGTCTAACATGCACTACATTATTTTCCGGTTGTGTTAATCAGAATCAGAATTCGCGATGATAACACGAGAGCCATTTAGATTTCAAGTTTCAAGACAGTAATGGCAGTAGTGGCAATCTTTAATTTCAACGCTGCTCTGCTCTGTGGCTACACAGACAAGGATGCAGATATTTTACAAGTGTTCAATGTATGAAATGATTCAAACATCAATCTGACTACTACCGGTTAATATATAACTTGCCAATATGCACCTGTTGCCTGATACAAAAATAAAAAAGAACATTTCAGAACATAGTCACATTTTTCTACAGTTCTGTACTTCCTTTTGTTTTTGTCGTCGTGCGTGCCAGTACTTCCATTACTACTGTTTGCGGTAGGAGGTCCACTAATTAACTACTTTGTGGTGTGAAATTGATATTATTCGGTTATTTTCTACCAGTTGCGTCCTTTTGGTGCATAAATATGGACAGTGTATGTTTTTTCTTTGGGGATGAAGGGTGGTTCGTGTGTGGTTGTTTTTTGCGTAAAGTAGAAAACACTTCTACAGCCGTGATAAAGGAAACTCGAACGCAGCAGTTTGAATTTTATTTGTGTCAATGGTAGAAACACTAATTATTATTCAGGTGTTTTAAATTGCAAATAATCTAATTCAATATTTTGACGCCCGTGAGTTTCCGGGATGTAATACAGTTTAGTTGGTACAGTCAGTGAACTCGGCAGCAACCAAAGCGGAGGGAGAACTCAAAATCGAGTATAAAATGACAAGGTTATGACTTGTTGGGTGTAGATAGATACCTATTTCTGTGTATATATCACCTCTCTGCACTAGTGCACACGTTTCAGTGTGAAATCATACGGTATTTTTCTCTAAACGTTCATAGCATTTCAATAATTAAAATAATAATTTTTCGATTCATGTAGTGCATGTATGACAAATTTTATAAACGTCATTTACGAGTTCAAAGTTGTTGTTGTTTTCTACACGTATTTCAACTTCAACTCTGCACATCGCAGGAGTAACGCGCATGACCCTGTATAAATATTACCATTTATTTTATCCCCAATTTTGGTGACTAGTGCGCTTGTGTGTTCGTGCATATTCGGAATTTTGGTTACAAATAATAAATGGATCGTCCTCATACCGCCGTCATCATTCGCAATTTTTTTCGTCAGTGACAACTCAAGAAAATTATTAGCAACATTCTAACATCCTTTTGGGAGTAATATAATAGAGAATGTGGCATCTATAGCTCAATTGAAATCCTCGGATGAATGGTCGTGTCTCTGTGTATAAAAATGTCCCGTTTGATAAATGAAAATAGAGCATCTTCTTCAGCATTTTTGTTGATGATGATAATGATGACGATGAGGAGAATGATTAACTGTGAGACAACTTTCAAAACAAATTATTGTCAGAACAGAATCAGAATTCAGAGTGATGTTGTTGCTGCTGCCTAGTTATTATGCTCTGTCATTCCACACGTCACGTAAAAAAAGTGGAGTGGAGAGCACTTCTAGAGCACAACATTAACAACAGTCAGTTAAATAGTGAATGTTATCATCGTTATCACTAAAGATCACTAGTTGTTAAAATTGTGCTTTTGTTGTTCTCGTTGTCGTTGCTCTTGAGTTTTCTCGAGGCAAGAAAAGGAATCTCGCTGCTGGGGTGCTTTACTTTTTTTTCGAAAGACGAATCCTCTTCATCTTCTCCCGTTGTCGTATATATCATCATTGTTGTCGTCCCACCACCAACAGCTATGTTGCAATCGCCTCAACTGATACTGCAGATTCTGCGACGAAGTGAGTACATCAAGTGATAGGGCTGGTGTGTATGTGCCATTCTTGACGAAAAAAATATTATTTTTATTACAACTTACAACTGTCGATGATTTCAGAAGGACAAAACGCACTCGTCGTCGTGATACCTATCTCCTCGTTAATTATTTTCTAATGATGATGATGATTTGCTTTTTTCGTACACCTTCGTCGTAGTCACCATTACCATTCAACCCGTTCAGTGTGCGAGCGCGAGCATCCCTCTTCCCTTTCAAAACTGCATTTGCATTATTGGAGTGTGCATGTGTGTACATGCTTGAGGGAAACCTTGTTTTTTCTCTCTAACCAGTCATTGAGGAGGATCAATTAAGAAGTTATTAATGATATTACAATGCGTGTCCATTTAGCGCGTCTTTGATTGCAGTCGAGCGTATAAAAAACTGTAATATTATGTCATTTTTGCCTGTGCATGGGTCGTCGTGGCTAATAAAATTTGAAGTATTCAGTTCAGGGCGAGTAACAGAACTTGCACAAAAATTAACTTTTCTCCCTCTCTCTGCTCCGTCTGCCCATTTTTTCGTCAAGAATATCATATAACATTTTAAGTGATTTCATAAGAAGAAGGGGATCCATCATTATCAGCTCGGTTGGGAGTAAAATGTTTTATACTGAGGAGCGCACAGTGTGCGCGCACACTTTTGTAGATGTACAGAGTGAAGATTTGCAAAGCTTTATGCATTTTTTTCGCAGTTGGATGATCACAAAGGTTTTTGCACATTTGTATGGTTTCACGCTGGCAGAAAGTAATAATCATGATGATAATTTTTGCACCTACAAGATGAATAATAATCTTGGTATTCAATTCAATAGCGTGTGTTAGCGCCATTGATATTGTTATTATTATTTCTGTTTCTCGTTGGTGCAAACTTTACTCGAATGTGCTATTTTAGCTCAGATATTTCAGAAACGAACTGAACTGTTGTCTGATTGCCTATAACTTTTAATATAATTTTTAGGCAAGTTATGCTTGTTTATAGGAATATCAGTGTGTATAGTAGGCATAGGTGTGCGTGGGAGGAAGGCCTAGTCCTTTCGACGTGCTACAAAAAATATCTAAATAGATGACTCAACAGGATTGAATGAGAATGAAGAGAAAGATGACGATTGAGTTTTTTTCTAAATGATTTTTACGATAATAATAATGACTAAGTTCAAAAGCAACGCCGAAAACCTGGTCTACTTTCATGTATATACCTGTATAGGCATGACAAACCTATAAATAAATACCCACATACAACATAATGCATGGTCACTTCCCTACACATGGGACAACCAATTTGGACATCGTATTTTTGTTGGTCCTTTTTGGCAGTTTTTAAATTGAAATTTAGAGTTTGACAAAAGTAACAAAAGTTTTGATGGGGGACGCTGCCGAGGTTTTATGACAGAAGATGACAAAATTATGCTTACTCAGTTAACAAAGATGAAAATGACAGTGCTTTGAAGAACCTCTCAATATTCACTGAAAGCGTGTATTTAAATTTAATTTCAGGTGATACAATTTTAATACAAGAGTTGCTTATTGCCGCATATTATTATTGTTATACAGCCTCCATATAAGAACATATAAGAATGGGATCATTCTACTAGGTATAACCCGTAACATGTGCGTTTTGTTGAAAAAATTAAATTAAATTACAAAATTTTGTAAATAAGACTTTGATTTAAGGTGCGATAGTTAAAGTAATTGATTCACAAATTGTACAAACGAAAAAGATTTGCGTTATCATGATGAGACAGGTCAATGTATAAAATCTACAAGAGTAATTTCGATACTCTCTCGGAATGGAATTAATTGTATGCCCACCCCAAAATTATTTCCTATTCACCATTATCCAAAAATAATTCAGAAAAATTATGATAGTACGCAACTTACAAACGTGGGCCGTACAAACTACATTTCTAAATACTTAGATAAGTAATAAATTAAATAAATACAGAAATACACTTCCGATACACCCTATCATACCTCTAATTGCTATACATGATTTCATCAGATGTTTTCTTATTACAAATGACTTGTTGATGCGTAATGAATGATGAAGTTTATTACGCAAATGCGTAAAATGCATTTTATGGCCACATCACAAAATAAGCCGTGCATTGACATGTCATTAGGTAAACACTCTCTTTGCCTGCTGAACTTAAAGTCAGCAAGAGATTAACTAAAAAAGTAATAAAAAAAAGTAGATCATAAGGAGTGTATATCATTATCATGCATCTTTTCTGTCCGTTAGGTGCATTTAATTTAATTATTGGATCTCCTGATAAACACCGCCGTTCCACGGATGTACGTCATATCTAAATATAATCTAACCTAGCCCATGTGTGTAGTACAGAAAGGCATAGCATAGCACTTGATTGTTGTTATGTATTATTTATTATATAATTTGAGAAGGAAATATCCCACAGGGGAAATTTAAGTAGAACAAGGGGAGATTATTAGTGGCAGTGAGGTAGGTATTGGCTGTTGCATATATTTTCCAAAAAATCAGTGCATTTGCAATAATTTAGGTGTACTACAAGTGAATGCAGTTCATTACAACATGTACATACGTGCATATAAGATACAAAGTCAGGAGGGGTGCTTCTAATTGAGTTCAACCCCACATGAATTTATCTAGTGGAGGAGAGAGAGAGAGAGGATAGATTTAATAGTTCGTATGGTATAGTGTATGCACTAAAACACTGTCTTTTCTTCCTTTAATGATCATCATTTGTAGTTTTTCTTCATTGTTGCTGTTCCTTGGGATGCCGCAACTCCAATAGTACTTAAAAACGCCTACCTACGTGTTATCAAAAGCATTGCAATTTTTGTTATTGTTATTGACTGACGGTAGCTTTACACTCATTTTATTGTTTTGATTCCATTTCTTTCAAATGGACAGGGACTTCCGCAACGCAAACACATTCGAAAATTTGCTATATTTATACAAAACAAATACCTAAATATGTAATCCCATTTAAACAATATAATGTCGTGCATTGTTCACGATGAGTTCTAAGCTTTTGCAGACTGTACAAAGCAGACACAAGGCGCACTCACTAACTACATTATTGTCATTTTTTTCTTTATAAAAATAACGCATCGCTCTAGAATTTTTCGCTCATTTATTTCCTTTCAGTTTTTCACAAAGGTTGCCGTGATGTATTTTTTTGAAAGAGGAAAAAGGAAAAAATTTCTCTCCCAAATCTAATTTGTACTTGTTTAATTTTATTGCACGTTCAACGTTAGTAAGTGACGGTAAGCAAATCTAAAACAAATCAGTGCGCCGAGGAGAGATATGTAACTAGTGATGCCTGTTTTGTAAAGCTTACATCTCACCTCCGCCGTCATTTATATATAGGGATCTTGATAGGTACGTACAAGCCGTATATTATACGCGTCACTCACACACGATTTTATTTTAGTTTGTATGAACAAATGAATGGTAAACAATGACGAGAGAGGTTGTAAAAAATTA
This sequence comes from Callyntrura sp. NNG-2020, assembly GCA_027744055.1. Lineage (NCBI taxonomy): Eukaryota > Metazoa > Arthropoda > Collembola > Entomobryomorpha > Paronellidae > Callyntrura > Callyntrura sp. NNG-2020. Next base: position 43,651 of record JAHZNE010004242.1, read on the forward strand.
TGACTATGACATAAACAGCTCATCATTTTCCTTTTTAAATAAAATTGTATAACACAACAAAACCAAAAATTATCTCGTCAAGTCTCTCCGTCTGCCTAAATCTGTAGACGAGATTCGGGATCAGAGGTCAGGGAGCCATTATATCATGTAAACTCTATCATTTTCTATTCAGAGCAACAAAGCAGTAATATTACCACAGTGCAGTGCTAATGCTCGTTTTTTAAATGTTGTATAGTTGAACTAGAAATTCAGTGCATTGCATTTTTTCATAGAATCGGAAGGCGTGTACCTGTGTTTCTATGTATGTACACAAATATAGAAACTGTTTTATGTAGAAAAACTTGGTACATAGACAGGCCATTTTTTTACCGCATTAAATAATAATAAAAACATCGACATGAAAAAAAATATTCTCATTTTACATCTAACAACATTTTGTTTTTTTGGCGAGGAAATAATGCCTTATTGGATGTATGTATGAGTGTCTCAAAAAAATGGAGGAAACACTTAGAAAAAAAGTAACAAGGCAGGGAGGGAGATCACTTCACCATCTTGTTGAGATGGGGTGATCTCTCTCTGGCTGCCTGTTGGTTTCTAGCAAAAGTTTAAAAATATAAAAATTTTATGGTTTGTATATGTCTGTATGTATGTATGTACGTTTTATTTTATGGGATAATATGTGTGTAACAGGAACACACTTAAATAACAGGATGATTTCATGATTATCTAATTTAATTCCTCATTTCCTTGTTCTTGGACAATTGTTCTAATATAAATGGTTTGAATCCATTATTGCAAGTAGCCGTGTAGTAGTACCACCACCACCCCAACATTACCATTGCTGCAAGTCATTATATTCCGTCTCTGTTGCAGTACTACTCTAACAGGGTAATTGCAGTTTGGCTAAACGTGTTATTAGGCACAATCATTAAAAAAGTTACGTGTGCAGCGCATCAACTAAACGCTCTATGTAATAGTTAAATGGACCCACTGTGTTATTAGTAGGGAGAGACGCAGACGGGAGGATACTTATGCATTGCAAAATGCAAGGACACTTTGAAGTTGCAGATAGGCTCTCTATAGTCATGCTATCATTGTACGCGTGACAAATGGTATGTGTGAGCGAGCATCTTCAAAACATGTTATTTTTATCAGATTAGTCGTTTCTTTCTTAGCTGACTGACTCGTGAAAATGACAACTTGGCTGGTTGAGTCATGTTTCAAAAATAATTTTACAACTGTTAGCAATTTTGCTGGGAGCGTAACAAAACTGTAAAATTAACTGCAGTCAGTGTGTCATTTAATCTGGTGCCTACTCGACGACGAGTTTGTTCGTCACGACGATCCCGATGATGATGATGTTGTGGTAGTATTGCATTGTTTTTATGAGTATTTCCATCTCTCTCAAAATGTTTATGTCAATTTTGTAGTTTGTAGACTGTGTAGAGTAGAGTCAAGAGTAGTAGTGTAGAGGTCCTTTCACTGATTGTAAATAATTATTGAAAGGGCGAGAGTGTTCTTTAAAGGAATGTTAGTAAGGCTCATTATTATTTGTATTCGTATCCGTACTGAGTGATCGAAATTCTGGTACTTTACGTGCGTTGTACACAATTACGTTGAATACAAATTATTTTTGTAAATGGTGATTATGTACCAAGTAATAGTACCTGATGGCGAACTTGCTTACATTGCTTGTCAACTGGCCGTGTGATATCATCTTCAATTCAATGCTACGTACACTTTACTTAGTCAGTTTTGCTGACTGCAAAGCTTGTTATCATTAAAACAATACGATTACCACAGTTGGCTGACAATGGAGCTACATATGGCGTTTATTGGTTACTGGCTCTCAGCTGTCACAAGATTTGCAACGTCCAAATATAGTTATCAGTTATCATTACATCACCCCCTATAATCTAATCCAGGGGTAATCCTGTGTTCGTCATCACACTTGAATATTAATTCCATCTTGGTTTTGATTTTGTTTTCCAGGATCCTCAGCTCCGGACAGCTCTTCACTCAGTCAGAGTCAGAGAACCATGGACAGTTCGACTGAGGTCCTTCATCAGTACATACCTCCAACTTTCTCCAGACTACCACCTGATGGTGATGAGTTTCCGAATAGTTGGTCGGATGAACAACAACAAGCAACGCTGAAAAAGTTTGACACCAGAAAGGTATTCAGGAGTGAGCTCAACCTAAAGGAGGTAGAGCTAGACGGTGCTCCCCCGCCACTCCCTACCACCGGACCACCCGTAGAGGACTTGTCTTCTCAGCCAGCAGAAGACTTGCATTCATCTACAAGTGCTCCTCCACTACCCATTTCTATGCCACCGCTGCCTCCCAAGCCAATTGCAACTCGACAAAGCAGTATAGATGATAAACGCAAATTATTTGAGTCTTGTTCCACAGCACCTTTAAGTACTAGCAACGCTAACAAACCTCCTCTTCAGTATCGCAATAGTGCCAGTGGTGCCTCCAGCATCAACAGTACCAACAGTAACAGTACCTCGTCGTCACCAACCATGTCCAGATCCGTTATCGCCGCAGAACCGAGCAAAAAGAGTGTTAAAGATAAAATCGCAATGTTTTCCAGCAGAACATCAAGCACAGAAGATGCTCCAGATTATACTTCAAAGCCACCCACTGGGGCAGTTGTCACATCTAGTCTAAAAAAGTCTGCGTTGGCATCCCATCCAAATGGTTCTTTGAGCCGCAGCTCTGACAACATTCTACAAGGGCTTACCATGTCAGCCCCGGGACAGTCACCGAACGAAAATGGGAACAGCTACAGAGGAATTAATACTCTGTCAAAAATTAACAGAAGCTCCCTCGATATAAGCTCATTCACCAATGGTGGCGTCAACGCTAACAGTTCGAATGGTGTGCGCAAAAGCTCAGTAGACTTAGTGAACTTTAATAACAAGCCGAGTCCATTCTATGGATGTCATAATGGCCCTGAGGAGATCAGAAGTAGCACTTTGGGCAGAGGAAGTAATAACAAATATCAGTATGAAAATGGCGTTTCAAACGGGAATTCATCGGATGCGTTTTCAAATGGTAAAGTTTTATATGAAAGATCCCAGAGCATGATTGACGTCGGCGGACCAGCAGGAGGAGCCCCAGCCAACAACAATTTTAGAAATAGTTACCACACAGAGTCTACTATCGCCGTTAATCAAAATGGAACATGTTCTGCTACCACAAGATACAGCACATCCACGATAACCAACGGAAGCCCAAACCGTATGTCATCCACACAACAAAACCCTGCAAATATGGCCGCCAACAGTATTATGGAACAAAGGAGAAAAGGTATGACAAAGCTGAGAGGACTAGTAATTCCAGACGTTCCCCCTTCCACTGTTGTGGCTCATGTGACCTCCAACAACTCCGCATCCATCGTTGACCTTCCCACTATTATTAGTAAAGATGCTCCCGTCATTTTACCACAAATGTTGAGTTCTTCCCATAAATCTAGTATGAATGGAAGCGCAGGTTTATCATCAAGAAACATAATTTCCCGATCCGAGTCGCTAGACGGCATCTCGTCCTCTGATGATAACAGTAGCATGACCCTGTCTTCAACTTCTTCTACAGTTATTACACAAATAATGACCAATAGTGCCAAACCACGAAATGGCCAGAATGATTCTGACCTACCTGACTGGAAACCTTCAAATGCCTTACCAAAATATTCACCAGCTTTTAAACGTAGGAGCTTGACTGCATATCAACCCAGTAGCAGTGCGTTGACTTCCCCTAGTAAAGCCAGCATACTATCATCGCCTCAACCTTTTAAAGCAATCCCACAAAATTCCGCCAGCACCAATAATACCCCAGAACCAAAAAGCCTTGAGAGTCTGACTTCTCCTCGATCAGACTCCAGTTTTGAATTTTCTGGAAACAATACTGCTTCTAGTGATAGTAAACACATAAAAGCCACTTCGGCATCCTCCAACAGTCATCCAACTCCCACGAAGCGATCCAACAGTGACAAAACTGCTGAACAATATCAATCACATAGTGCACCTGCTCCTTCTAGCACTACGGAAGAAAACAGTCCGGATGCTGTCGCACCCGCAAAAAATATGACAAATAAAGGTAAATTGGATGATAGTGACAATGACTCTGCTGTCAGTTCGAGCCGTTCTTCCATTTCTCACGGCCTCTCCCCACCCATTTCTCCAACTCCAGGAGAATCATCCACAACACCGGATCCTGATGCGGTTGGATCAGGCGGTAGAGATGAAGGTGCTGAAAAGAAGGACGGTGACTGTGAGGAGGACCCAACTGATGAAGGCTGGAGAATTCTGAAACCGCAAAGTGTGGAAGCAATAAACAGGAAAAATGTGTTGACCTCTGCTAAATATAGCAGTGGTGGTGCTGTTGCCGGTGGTCAAGCTACAGGAGATGACAGCAGCATTAGCAGCAGTAACGGAAAGAACCGGAGAAGCGACGATGAAGAAGCGAGCTATGCTGATGCCGAGACAGAGGACACTGAATCCTCATGTTCTGAACTGGAGGTAGGAAAAACAAGAAGACGCATGATAGTTGCTGGAAGAATCAATCTCAGTCAGAGACGAAATTCCAAAGCAGACACGGAAGAAGAAGACTATGAAGAAATTGAGGAAGTAATTCCTGCTCATTTACAACCCGTTCAGTTGCATTCCCAAGTAAATTCGGTAGACTTGGGAGATGACCTTGTACTACCTGGATTGACAGAGGATCCTTTGCAAGCCATTTTTGACATGGAAGTGAAAATGGCATACATTAACGAAGTTTGCGATGCTCTTCCTGGTAGTGGCCGTTCCGACAGCTCCAGCAGATATTTTTCAAGGCGAGACTCTGAAGCGACCGTAATTGAAAGACCGATCGAACCAAAAAGAAAGCTGTCTGTGGATATGATTGACAGTGCGGCAGATAGACGTGCCAGAAATCGAAGTAGCTCAGGAAATGAGTCTGATTTCTCCAGTAGCATTTCACAAAAGTCAACCTTGAGTCGAAGTAGTAGAGACAGGGAAACCACAAAGACGGACGCAGACAGGTGGTCTTTACTTGAAAAGAAGTATTCGAGGAGCATGACAGCTGTCAATTTAGTAGCTGCCAAGACAAGTGAACCTGTGGCACTTTCCACTTCTCTTGCCCCTGCATCATCTGTACCCAAAATCGTCACAGGGGCTAGCGAAATTGTAGAGAAAAAGATTGAAAAAATTATCGAGAAATCGGCATCTACCTTGGATGGAACATCAAAAAAGAATTCAAACGCAAATATACCCCGAGGAAGAAATGACTTTAGAAGTTTGGCTGAAAAATGGCAGCAAATTTCCGGAGATGGGAAACCTACAGGACCTCCCCCAGTGGGACCAAAACCTTCATTGTCACGTCAAAATTCTACGTCTAGCTCCTGCAGCGTTGTGGCTGCAACTGCGATAACAACAACCACTAACACCATTAAAACGCGGTTGGAACCTACTGAAGTTGATGACATTGTTCCATCCTCTCCAGAGAATTCCCCGAAAGAGATCCCCATTAGCCCTGTTTGTTCTAGACCTACAATATCGCCCAAGCCTGCCACTTCTACTCCAATGAAAAGTTCTACAATGTCAAATGTCTTGGAAGCCATGGAAGCCGACACTGCCTGGGCTGAGAAAAGACGAAAAGACTTGTCCAAGCCCACACCCACAACAAGACTTGTAAAATCACCAAATCCAGAACCAGTCCCAATGGCACCCACTAAGCGTTCTGTGAGCGTAAACGACATTAGGAAAGCTTTCGAAAAAGCAGAAACGGCCGTCAGTCCGTATGGAAGGGACGACAGCAATCAAATTGTCAAGAAAGATCCAACAACGTTAACTTTGCCTTCAACCTCCGCACATTTCCGAGTCAGTTCGTTTGATAGCACAACCAGTGAAGAAAGTAGTGCTACTACGCCTGCAGGAATCTACGGATCGGTTAATAGTCTTGTGAGCTCAGCACCCAGAGATCCATATGGAAGCATTACATCACTGGCTTCTTCGACCAGCCTTATTTCCCCTCAGGTAATAACTCATAATCCATTGCCACAAGAATTTTCTTGTCCATTTTAAATGATTTCATAAGTAGGACAAGAATTAGGTTTGCAAATAATTATGTACGTGGGGGACATAGAAATGAACTTTGTTTGATTCAATAATTATCGATTACGGTGGACGTTTATACAAGTTGAAATTCAATTAAGTTTTTATTCATTCAGAGTGCACATGGTGTACTTAATTCCATCTTATATCTTGACACACACAGGGATGAATGACTTTCATTGAAAGCTGCGTGAGGATATCTTAATGTTACTAGCCTAGCCTAGCTATTACAATTTTGCAGAAGGTAGTTAGTAGTCGTAGTCAGTCATATCATGTTAGAGGCTAGAGACGCATTCATGAAAATACTCGAAAATAAAAGTAGGTAAGAAGATTTTTCGAATCATGGCAATGTAGACCAATGAATGACTTGATTGTTTCCAACAAGAAATTAGCATTTTTATTGGAATTCAAGGTGTCTGCCTCGTATTTCTTAAAATTTAAAATGCCGTAGGACACGAGATATAACATTGTATCGAAGGGTAAGTTTATTGCGCAGACGGTGAAAGGGCAGTAATGTTTGAATTTTGAATGCTTCGTAAAACTTACCCAGTTACCCCCTACCTGTTACAAATTGTACTAAATAATGGCAGTATATAAACCCTTTCTAAGCAATTGTTGCATATTATGGGCAGGCATACCTACATTGCATACACAGCGTAGTGTCTGTGTAATACGATACCGTATCATTTTTAAGCTTTCCTAGGAAGTTTGCGTAGGAATTTAGGTGTCGAGTTGAAGAATATAATGATAATAATGAACTGAAATCTTGAACTTGTCATGTCTAAGAGTCATCCATCATCACTGCAAATCTGATACAAATGTCATGCCATAAAAGTTGCAAAAAATATGACGTTTATAAATGATCTGCGTCGAATGAGATTAAAATGTGTGTACCTTTGAAGTGTTTCGTTTTAAAGTAAATGCAGTCCAAAATGAGAGCAGCAGAACATAATCAGCTAAATGTTTGAACTGCACTTGGAGTGAAGGCTTACAGTTTTTCATTTAGTGATTATAGAATACTATGTTGCAGTGCAGGATTATTTATCTCTGTAATTTCACGACTAATCATACAAACAAGCGTCTAATTTAATCCAATGTGAAACTATGACGGAACATTACGTATAGAATCACTGCACAGGAATGTCATATGAAATTATCTTGTGCGCATTAAAATTGATTTATTAGTCTAATTACAACTGTAAAATCATTTGGCTACCTTTGTGAAATCCTGATCGCAATTTTAACTTTTCATTATTATTGCTGGGGTGTCAAAACGTCTTTTCAATTCAACAAATTAATTACTGCGTAATTTTATGAGTAATTGAAAAATGCTAACCTGAAATTGTTTTGTACAACCATTTTTCCCTTAGGAGCTTCAACAGCTTATCGATGAAGCGAATCAATCCCTAGAGGAAGCTGGAACACCGTCACATGAGGTGTCAGTTGTTATTTTGCACCGTGAATTTGTCGGAGGTAGTTTGGGAATAACGCTTGCCGGCGGAGCTGACTATGAAACAAAAGAAATTACTGTAAGTTGGGGAAATTAGTAAAATGCTATCATGCCAGTAGAAACTTGACAGTTGTTTGGTTCATAATATCAATTTTTCTTTTAGGTTCATAAAGTTATTTCCGGCAGCATTGCTGACAGAGATGCCCGTGTTTATCGTGGGGATAGAGTGTTGTCAATCAATGGAAAAAGCACAAAAGGTTTGACGCACAGGGAAGCCTTGAACCTGTTGAAGGTAAACTTTTATACCGTATCTTGTTATCTCTTGCGTTGTGATAATGCTAGTTAGTGATAGTGGCTATATTAATCTGCTTTTTATTACACAGGCCCCAAGGACAGAAGTCGTTCTGGTTGTTTCGAGAGGGCGCAGTTCCTCAAATGGTTTCAAAACAATTGATGAAGCGTCAATAACTTTAGACAGAGCCGTTGAGCCTTTGATTAATGGTAGCCTTGCAAGTTTATTGGAACACGATGATGATACCATTTACAAATGGGGACCTTTGAGAACAGTGTGCCTAACCAAAGATGGAGCCGGTTTGGGTTTCAGTTTAGAGGGAGGAAAAGGATCGATTAACGGGGACAGACCTTTGACTGTTAAAAAGATTTTTATCGGTAAGTACTAAACCACATGCAATGTGGCAATTTTGAAATATTTAACAAAACCCCCCCGTAAATACTCTCATTGACACATACCTACTTTTTATTTGATATAGGTGGGCCAGCCGAGAAATGTGGAGATATGAAGGTGGGTGATCTCATCGTTTCGATCAACGGTGTCAGCATGTCAACAAAGTCTAGAACCGAGGCATGGAATTTCATGAAGAAGTTGGGTGATGGTGAGGTCAAGTTGGCCATCCGCTCGCCCCTTGCATAAATACTGTCCTATATTCTGTAATAAAATTCAGCGCTTATCAGTAAATATGCTGTAAAATATATGTATCAACAAATTTAGTTTTTCGTTATAGTTTTATGTTGAAACACCTCTAACAAGAATGTAATATTGTACAGTCAGTCAGTTAGCGCTTCAATGATATAAGCTAACAAGTTGTAAATAATTTTTGAGATTATGTACAAAAGTGCCTGTATAAAAATTGTCACGCATTACAGCTTCAAATATAATTATAATTATATACCTACTATGTTATAAGTACTGCTATTATATAGTGTACTCTAGAGTATTTTCGAAACGAAAAGTACTAGATATTTACTAATAACTGTATATTAAAGATTAGAAGCCAATTCGCATTCACTTTTATTGTACAAATCAAATGCATACGAAAAGATAATTGCTTGTGTGAAAGGAACAAAAATACTTACAGAGAAAAAATCTATATATATCTAATTTCAAAAATGCTATATTGTTATTACTTACATTCTTTAATATTATTGGTGTTATAAAAATAATGAAAATAATATACAGACTTACAACAGACAGGCAAATTGTGGCAGCAAAAGTGTAATATATTTATAATTATTAAAAATCGTTAAATAGCCTCTTGTGTAAATGCCTTAAATATTGTCGTAGTGCCTGATTACTCTTTAATCACTGATACCATGTGTGCTTTAATTTAAACATCATTTTTATTTGATAATTATGCTATTACATGTAATATGTTAAAATTAAATATAATTCCTTGAATTTTACATCATATATTTAAACGTTCGATCCCTAATTACCACCCCACGTCTTTTGACGGTCTGAACTAAACAAAATAAACGCGATAATAGTTATTTTTGTGCAAATACACATACACCGCAGTTACAATTTCCCTCCTATATTACCGGTTTGGAAATAATTAAACTGTCTATGGTATAGAACCATCAACACAGCTTTAAACCTGTTCCAGATTGATTCAAACCTGTACCATGGACTTTCATGAAAATGTCTTAAACAAATTACCACCATTACGCCACGACGTAGTTTTTGGCGTGTAAAAATATTTACAGTTTTATGTAACTTTCAAGTTTAAATTCAAGTCACCAGAATTTAAATAGTTTATGCCTATTATTAATCTGGTTAAGTAACATGGATTTTTTAAAAATGTAGTAAATACATTTAAAAGTAGGGGACGTCACGTATATGTTTTATTTTCTGTTATTCAATGTTTTTGCTCGTTACGCTGTGAAGTTACATAATCTGAGATTTTCTGCAACAAGAATAGTATGGAATCCGGCAAAACAATTTGTGAATATTTAGATTGGTACGGTGAACTAAAATAAACTGTACAACGGGCATAAACGATCAAAGTGCTATCTATTATTTTTCGGTTACATGTGTTTATATGTATGTCCTCACTGCGTTTAACTGAGTGACCAATGAAGGAGTAAGAAATTGAAAATTATTGTTATCTTACTTTCATTTTAGTGCGTCTGACTATACACTAATTATGCAACACCATTAATATTGATGTGCAATGCAAAAGCGTGTTGTTAAAAAACTTTGCACATTGTCAACTTCAAAAGTATAATGATTGTCATTATTAGTAGTAGCGATACAACAGTGTTGAGTCCCATTTTTTTAAACAAAAAGAACCGCGTGATCAAACATAATGTTAAATTCGAATTCGAAATGTATGTACATAGTATATAAATTTATCAAATATATAAAATAGCTATTTTACTTACAGTTACATTCAATAATTAATAATATTATTATTAGGCTATGCATGCTGGAAAGTACTCGCTGTATGTATAATTAATTGCAAATTGCAAACCAAGTATGTGTACGAATGGTGATGGAAAAACTATTGTTTAAAGCTGATAAATAAAACATTTATACACTACTGTAAACTCGTGGATAACATTTATATTTTTTTAAACATACTTGTTTTTTATGAATCACAAAGCATCAATTTTCTCAGGAAAAATAGTTTCTAGTTGGCTACTGCCTGTTCGAGTAGCTCTCCCAATCTGCTTAAATCGGGGATAAGCAAAATGCCGGCGCACAGAAGAACAAGTGGCGGTATTAAAATCGGTGCGAAAATGGGTGTCCCAAATGCAGCACTAATTTCTTTGATCCACAAAAATCCTACAGAGTAAACAAAAACACATTTTACTTTCACGGAGTAAACCATTTTGTTTCATGCATATTTTAAAGCTCTCAGGTAATACTACAATATTCCAGATTTACCAATGCCCATCACCCCGATAGCGTTCAGAACGACCGTTAAGTAGTCTGTAGGAACATTAGCCAGTCTTGGTCTCCAGCCTTCAGGAAGGAATTTGCCAATTGCTGAAATGACGAGACTATCTGGTGTCGACAAACCAAATAAAAAATTATTAGTAATCATCTAACCTTCATTTTTTCGACTCCTCCTTTGTCACAATTTTCACATGGGGTTTATATAGATTATAGACGTTTTAACGCTGACGTTACGTTTTTCAATACTCTCACCCCACCACCCTCATGCTCTTCAAAACCCTAATGAGTAATGAATAAACGACAACGTATTGTTGAACGATAGGATTCACCGGAAACGAAAATACAACTATTTTAATTCCACTTTCTCGATATATAAGTAAATTTCTTCTCACAAAATACCTTGTCTCTCTGTTGCATTCTGGGGCAATTGGGCTTTCTTTGAAGAAAATATTTGATGTTTCGAACGTTGGTCCTGTTGTCTTTCTCGTGCCGCTGTCACATGAAAACAGCAACCTAATACAATAAATAATGCAAGAAAATGTCTTGCTTTGTGATAAAATTGAGAGTGAGTAGTCATGTTTCCTGCTGATGATGAACCACTATTAAAACTGATTAGTCATTATTCCTTGATGATACTGTTTTATATGAAATGCCGAAGCTCTACTCGAGTCTGGCAACGTAATGTGGTTCGATTGGATGCGACATACATTTAAAAATTTCAATCTGCAAGCAAACGGTACACATGTGTGTGTATGTATTTTAATAGGTAATTTGTTCGTGCCACGCGTTAAATGTTAAACCTTTCAATTTTTTGCTTCTAATGCTATTCTACTTGGAAGAGCGTAAAAGTGGCTAGAAAGAAATGAGCATTATTAATGTACTACATGAAATGAGAAACTGTGCCGCATGTGCCACAGGGCCACAGAGAACACTTTCTTCAAGTTTTGGTGACAGAATTCATGTTTGCCGATGAAGCTCGCCCGTTCCTTAAGTCAATATTTAAACACAACGTTAGGGTAGGGGTAACACAGTAACACCTAAGAATCCTCTCTCATGTTCATTATCTCTAAAAAAAACCAAGAGCTTGGTTTTTTTTAGCTCTAAATCTGCTACAGATTGACTGCTGGTACTGACTACACAGTCAGTCGGGCTGTGTCTATACAATACGTATAGAGTTGACAATTGACAAGTCAACTGCCCGATTCAGGTTGCAGGAAAAGTAAACGTCAGCGTGATACTCTATTGTCGATGGAAACCCATTATCGCCCTCGTCGATTACCGTAATATGTTCCATAATAATTTTTAGTCTTATATTGTTAAGAGGTCATTGAATATATGACACAGGATAACTGAATACATAGTTTATATATTCAGTTATCCGGGTGCCTGGTAGTACTAATTTATAAAGTAGTAGCTGTAGTTTTTTATTTTTGTACTTCACCAAAATGACAATTATGACATGACGGACACTGATTTAGCCAACCCTATATTATGTAGACGGAAAGAGAAATATTTTGTGGGTAGGAAGTGTTTACTTAGATGAAGTGTACGAACAAGCGAACAAAAAACTGTACAGACCTTCTGAACTTTGGGAGTTAACTCTTGATTTTAACAGTAAAGCGTAAGTAGTAATTTGCCATGTTTTATTGTTTGCATATAGTACAATCTACAATGAAAGTTCCCATACAAGTACAAATACATCTTACGCAAAAAATGTACCATTTTCTTTCACAAGCATCCATGTTTTCTTTTTTCTCGGGAAGACTGTTTTTCTGACACCTACAATTATAGCACAATTAATGTAAGATGTTACACGTTTGCTGTCAGAATAATATGGAGAAATAAAAGCTTAAATTTTAATTTTTAGAGCCAAACAAGCACCAAATATGTATATATGCTGACACCACTCAATATATGTAGAAAATGCTAAATTCAAGCAAAAATCATGAGTCTTTTGTTTGTGTTAGTAATTTTGGCACATAAAATAAATCTGGTAGGTACGCTGACAGTAATCGTAAATCTAATGTGTGTGTGTAATTGTAAATAAAATGACATGATGACATTTATCGAACATTTCAGTCCATGCCATTTTACACTTTACATTTGTCGCACTTTTCTTTTTATTCCTATTTGTTTGCTTTGAATCATATCAATGACGTGTTTATGTGGAAGTTTCGTTTCTTACATCAAAAACGCCAATCCCGCAATTAACAAGTTTTTTATCACTTGGTTATAAGTACCACTTAGATGTGCTTGGTAAAAGTACTTTGCGCCAAAAAGCTTTTCCACTTCGACTGACGTAGTGGTGGTGTAGATAATAAAAACGTTGAGGCTTACTGCCGCGGCGTACCTTGGCCAGGTGAGGGGATGAGTAGGCGAAAGTCCTGCACCTGCAAAAGTTTGTCCTGCCCGACCAAATCTTCAATACATCCACGCATAATACACCAGGAATTTCGTTAAAAGTGTTGATTTACAATAAATATGCCAAACTTTGGTTGGACTACCTTTGTGTATATTCAAATTACAGACTGGTGACGGATGATATCTGATTTCTGTTCTATTGTTAACATTTTGCTTTATTTTGTTGTAAATGTCTTCCATACAATATTAGTCTTATTTACAAACAGGGGCACGCCTGGATATTAGTGAATGTGTTGGCAATTTACTTACATTATCTACAGTTTGATATTTCACAACTTTTATCACAGAATGCTAGTTAAAATTGTGTTAAATGCTTCCTATAACCCTCACTGTAAATTCTACTCTTCCAGTACGCTTTACCATATTCTACACGTGGAATTCTCTGCAGGACGTGGACAATTCCAGGTTTCTGCAAACTCTAATGAATTATGAAGAGCCCCTCTCACTCGAAATCTATTTGGGCTGTGAACACCAGTTTTAATTTGACTTTCCATTCCTTGCTTTGTATACGCACCGCACCAAATCTGTATACACAAACAGCATATTTTGAAAACTTATAGGGTCAACAACTTCACATTTCAACTAATGGACATTTTTTGTGCAGGTACCTGAGAAAATGCAATGAAAAATAATTGCTCAGGAGAGTATTCCAAACCCGGAAGGCGTGGTTCTGGTCCATTCTTCCTTACAAATGACTGATAAGCTCTAAATGCTTGTCTGAGACCACCATTGTCCGCAATGTTTTCACCCAAGGTATTATTTCCGTTCAGCTGAAATATACATTTACTCATACATCAGAACGGACAATGAAAGTTAAAAATCATAGATATTTTATATATATATCACGCGTGACATTAGTTTACAGTCATGTTCGCTTCTTCAGCAGTGTAACTGCTGTATTGGTTAACAAAGCATCGTGCCCTTTCTGTATATTGTTTGACAGTTTCCTCATCCCACCAGTCAACAAGATCTCCGTCGCCGTCACTTTGTCGCCCCTAACATGACATGACATATACATTTTAAATATATTACATTTATTGGTCGGGTTGATATAATTTAAATATAACGTTTAACTTTTGATTTTGAATGTAGCTTACACGATCATCGAAACCATGCGTTATTTCGTGTCCGATAACCATACTGTGAAACGCAAACACAAGAAAGAAGCGTTGAATGAAAAATTTGCAAATGATTTGCTCACGCGTACCCATATCGCATTCACATTGCATATCATGCAAGCTTTCATTCATACTGCATTGCTGCGCAGTATACATCATGTATATGTTGATACATTGCTTAAATTCCTGTTACAAGATATTCTACTAAAATATGCAAATGATTACCCAATAGCACCGTAGTTGAGAGCCCTGCAAATGAAAAATAAATTACTCATAGTATAAAGATGAATTTTCACGACCTAACATGTTACACTATTTTGTGACTTACTGTATCGGTTTTCCAGTGAAATAGAAGGGTGGCTGTAGAATACCACCAGGGAAGGCTATTTTCAATACAGATAAAAATGTTTACACGATTTATTAGTAGATGCTAGATAATTTATCGCGCCGTTCGTTGCAGAATCGACAGTTTCATGTTTACTTACTTATTGAGTTGTACGTAGAAGAATAGAAAGCGTTTACAACGGTGGGGTCACTAATCCATCTATGAGGTATTTACATGTTATATTAAAATAAATGCCTGCTACTTACCGTTATATTGACAGTATATACTTAGACCAAAAATGTTATGAAAATAATGGCGTTGCGAGTAATATTTTGAACTTACTTAGACGCATCCTTACGGCGGTTAATGTGCTTTAAATTATCTACATTTTTCCAGTTTACTAGTTCCAGCATGTTTTTAAAATGATCGTCCGACATTTCCTCAGGTAGCCCATTATATTCTTCGCGCAACGCTGCATGGTCATTCGAGCTGTCCAACAGCCATTCAGGGTATCCTATGAAGGTACGCATTTTCTCGGCCTTTTGCTTAGCTTTGACTTTGGTGGACGGTTCTCCAAACCATTCAATTTCAGTAAGAATATCATAAAATGCTTCCTGGATGTTTTCTATCATATCCGACATCTGTTTAAACATTCATAATTAATAATAGCACAATTCCTCCTACCGCTCTTCTTCAAATCATTTTGCATATAACAATCAGGACACCTGCTGCTGAAAGTTTGAGGTGAAAACGTCCTGTACATAATGGTAGCTTATGGCCATCCCAAACAAAGAATTTGCCCTGTCAGAGCAAACCTGCCATCTCGGTGGGGGATATTGCGTTCCTTGAGTTTTCCTTGCATAATTAAAAAGGATGTCTCGTAGCTTGTTATTCACGTCATTAGCGTAGTTCAAGATAACTCGCCATTTGATGTAATTCCCTGTATTAACATGGTTCATTAAAGAATGCCCAAATGATTGCACTACTGTCATCAAAAATAATTTTTCTCACAAAATATGTTGGGGTCTTTTTCAATTGTCGTTTTAAGCACTGCTCCAAACGCCGTAAAATAAGGAAGATCCCTCACAATAACAGTCAAATCTTTCATGTCACCTACTCCTGGAACTGATTTAAACGTTTCATGGATGTAGCGCTCCCAGTCTATCATCTGCATTGCCAAAGGGGTTCAATGTTAATATACGCAGTTCAGTGTCAAAAACCTTTTACATTTTACTTATACATTCTTGTGGATGCATAAAATTGAGCCTCAATTTCGTACCGTTGCAGTTTTGGTTAGATTTGACAATTCTTGTAATGTCATTGGGTTATACAGCTTTGTTCGATCTCGTCGGTCTTCCGGCTTCGTGCTTATCTAAATTAATACCACCAAGAGCATTTTTTTACATTTCCCTTAACCCATAGGAAATGCAAATGAGTATTGAATGGTTCACTTGTCACAATCTTGTCCTTTACCTCTGCCAACTTCGTCTCAAACTCCACCACATCCTTTGCAATCTCCCCCTTATTCGGCGCATCGCTGTATACCTCGTCCCACATCTCTTCGATAAGCTCAACGTAAGCTGTTTTGTACGCATGCTCAGGAGTTTGCACTAAATAGATTCTATTCAGACCCAGCGTCGGCTGGTCGATCTGGAGTAAAAAGAAATGGTGTCAACAAATTAAAATATCTGTGTTAAATCAATAGGAACGGAGTTCATGAATGCTTTCATTGAGCTGTCAATTATGGAATGAATGGATGCGTGAATGCGTGTACTGTATGTAAATGTGTATGAGTGCTGAAACGTACGTAAACTCTGTGTCGTGTAGTGTTTTCCTCGTCAAGGCTAACAGAGGTCGTTATAATGAAATTTCCAGCAACGTTTCGTCTCAATTCACCCAGTTTTTCGCCCAATTCGTTTGTCGGCGGCGTCTCGACCTCGTCAAGCAGTTCTTTTATCAGGTCAGACAGATCTTCAGGACCAGTCGTATCTAAAAGAATGTGAGTATATTTGGTAACATTTCAAAGAACCGGGAAACTTGACGGTATTTAATGCGGCAAGGGTGGTAAACATTGAAATTTTCAGGAAATGTGTATTTACTTTGAGCCAAACAACTATTGTAGAATTTTTTCGCCACGTTTAGTGGCACTGGCTCGTTGTCATCAAGTTTTCGCTCCAAAATTTCTGAAACGTTAAAATAGTGCTAACGTATGATTCATGATGGTAAATGATAACAAACTTGAAAATTATATCATTTCAGAAAACTTCCGTATCAACCTCTTATTTTCCTGTTTAAGTGATCACGCAGCACATTAAACTGGTTCCAAGAGGAAGCCGTGTCCGGAATGGGATTAACCTTTAGCCAATTCCCGCACGCAAACTTAAAAAAGTTTTCACATGGCTCCGCTGTTAAATCCATGGACTTGATCATGTCGCCCGCAGCGGTGACACATTCTCGCGTTTCGCAAATGCTACCAACTGCCTTTAGCTCATCCGTTTTGTCTTGCAAATTTACATAAATTAGCGTTACAAAAATATTTTTATCAGACCCTAACAAACAGACCAAAATTGTCTGCCTTGCCCTTATATAGTAATACTGTACTTCATGGTAAGTGCATACTTTTAAGTTGAACTCCAAAATACGTCGTGCTCACAATGAGACCCACTGTGATTAAACTCAAAACTCCCAAAATAATTTGGAGTTTTCTCTGCTTCCCCGCCTGCTTGCTACTGTAGAGTAAAACAAAACACAAAAGTTGTACAAACTTTTATCCTGATCAAGTTACCCTAAAGTGAAACTTCTTATCATTAACGATTGTCTAACTACCTTAACATGTTGAAGTCTTTGAAAAGGTCACACCACCCACAACTTCCAAGCAAACGCTCCCTACACGCACAATCTGTAACGGGTTATACTCCCACTAGCACCAAGTTCACACACGCATACAAAATGATGGATCATTCGAGTCTACACCTTTGTTTCATACTTTCCTCTTCTCCAGAGATTGAACCACACTTTTAAATACTACTTGTTTTGTACCATTCTATTTGTCTTGTACCACACCGTATCGGGCGTTATCATTGATAGCAAAACATTTTAATATTTTAATGCCCTATCGAATTCCCGCCCTATTGTTTTCTCAAGTTGATGGAGTCATTATTCTTGCCTCATCACTTTCGGACAAATTGCTTACTTAAACTGCTCAAATTAAAAGAGGCGTTTTCTTACATGACAGCCGCGTCGCGCGACTGTTTATGATGCTGTCATAAACTGTACGAGACAATAATTTTATAGCTGTTTTTTAAAATGATATATTGTGCATTAAAACTTCCGTTTTATCCTATTGATAAAACACCAATCAATAGCAAAGTCATGTTTTATGATTTTTATAATACCCAATATCTTGACATCAAACCGACAACTGATTGCATCATGCATCTAGTCAAATATCTTGCTTGATACAAAAACAGTTACTAGCAATACATTTCCTGGATGTTATGTATGTTGAAAATGGTCGTTTTAAAATCGAGATATGCTAATAAAATTAAAAAAAAAATATTCCTTCATTTATAATATACATATTAATAACAATGTAATTCTATTAATTCATCAAGAAACGAAGATATGAATTGGCAGAATGCCTGTAACCGTGCATAGTACCAACAACGACAGCGTTGACAGGAGAAGGATAAAAATTGATGTTTCTTACTTTTTATCATTGTTACAAACAAGCATAATCTGTAAAATAAACTGTTTTCCCAAAACAAGAATCATGAATACGAAAATTAGTTTTCTCAAAATCCATCCGGCAACCGCTCGGCTCGTATGTCTACTGCAAATGACATTGAAAGATTTAAATATGTGCGTACGGATGTCTGTAAAAATCGCTGATCCATTTTATTTATTTACCACATTTTATTTATTTACCTACAGAAAATTATTTTGGTGATTTCATTATGGACTTTTACCCACTAACCATATTATGAAATTTTGTGCAGATGTGGACTTAAAAAATGCCTGCCCGCATCGTGAGTATATGCTCACAAATTTTAATTTTGTTTGAAAGAGTGAATATCACACTACGGAAAAACATCTCAACCAGATAGCATTATCATGTAGTGTCGTCGTCGGTCGTCGTGTATGTTTGTTTGAGACCAGAAAGTTCAAAGATATTAATCTATAAACATTATAAATTGTAGACGTGACGTCAACGCCACTTCCCCCTTCAAATACACTGGCATGAAGAACCTGATTCATCTGCTGTCTGCTAATGGTATATACCTCTCCTTTTACGCTTTGCATACTCCCATCCCAAATGTAATTATCTGTGTTGTGTTATTAAAATAGGTGTTTCTGGAGATCAAATTAAAGATACATATATATATATCTTCTACCCTTTTAATGCATTGCATAATGCTACCTTGTCCTGCACTACTTGAATTTGAATGTAGACATGTATGTGTAAAATACATTCATTAACTTGGTTTTCACGGCATGACCAACCACTTTATTCGTTTTGCAGATTGCGTGTATATTTTATTCATTATCGTCTGGTCTCTGTTGTTTTGTATTTTTACGACGATGATCCGTCCTTCTTCTTCACTCTAAAATGGACACTGGCGGAACACCAGACTACAAGGTAGAAAAGGGAAACTATGCACTGTAGACCAATTTATGAAAGCATCGTAACCAAATTATGCACCAATGTCAGATTGAGGAAAAGAAGCTCCACATATACAACCAGAGCCAGCCAAGCATTCTCCCAGTCACACAATTTATGAAAATTCAGTCTTTGTTTTATTCATCATCATCCCTGGGTAAAATGTACCTAATAAGTCTACATGATAGCCTCCTACATTTCCTGCTTCTTTACAGAATAAAATACTCATTTCTCGTTACGTGATGCTGCTGCCGCTGCTGTTGATGATGACTTTGTAGCTATCTCTGTACTTGCTCTAACTCTGGTTCGCAGATGTTTTCCTTCCAAATGTTAGTACTGGGATATGTGTATGGTTGGTTGCCATAAATATTTGTGTATGACTAATGCCAGTCAGGGTACTATAAGCTCTGATTCAACGGGACATAATGGTTTTTCATCAACGACACCAATTTGCAGACAAAAGCAGAAATGATGGTAATTGGAATGTAATGTACGGCGCTAGTTGGCTTAACATGTAGTTGGTTAGTTGGTTACGCTGCTGTATCGGAATGAATAAAAATTGTATGTCTTCTTTTACTTGTGACTTGGGATTTTGGGATATATTATAGGCATCTACGCTCGCTCTCATCTTAAACACAGTTTTACCTTGTATCGCGGTGAAATATAATACAGTATGTAATTTGCGTCCCAGGCCAACTATAATGTTTTCTGTTGCTTCTCTATTCTCTGTGTGTTTTGTTCATCAGCAGATAGGTTATGGCTATTATATCTACGATTAGGCAGTTATAGCTATATAGTTCATATTACCTTTTATTTTTTATAAGGTATATATGAACAGACAAATACACAGAATAAATTATGAATTGAATTTTAAATAGCGTATACGAATGTCCGAATGTATATCTCTCTACTCTATTCAGTCTATACACACACCATTCATTCTCTATCTCTGCCATACATGCTCGGCAACAACATTCCGTGGTGTCCCAAGTGAAGTCCCAACAGCACACAGCACAAATATTGTAATGTTTGTGTTTACAAAGCAGTTTACTCAGAGAAGTCTTCGGCTACTCACGAGATATCACTCCATCACACACAGAGACTTCTGATCTGATCATTATAAAGACAATTTTGAATCCAATGTTGCTAAAAATGATTCGGCCTTTTAACTACATTTGATACTATACTGTACTGACCAGTGGGTAAAGGCAGAAGTTTACAGAAAATCAAACAGAAGTAAAATAAAAAGTGTTAATGAGCGACATAATAATTTTGAGTTTTGTTTGATGGGATCAAAAACCTAAAAAGTTATTATAAGACATTTTGTGTTTAAGTGTTCCGTGTGGATATATACACAGGCGCATAGCGCATAGTTATTAAATTTGCATCATTGAAGAGGGTAAACGATGTTATCGTCGTATTTTTGTGAATAAGGTTTTCGTGCACAAAGTTGAATGGTAAATTGTGCCTTGTGTGTGGACTGCTTTTGTAAGACTGTGATTTGTGCATGAAACGTAACAAGGTACACAAACTAACGTTGCACTTGCATTGCACCTTCTACTCTTATCTGTAAAGGTTCAAACGAACTGAACTGTTGTACGAATGCTGGACGAATTAAAAAAGAGGACGTTTGGACAGGGAGAGGTATTTATTACTTTTCTTGAATTTCAATTGTTTTATTTTGTCGACAGAGGCTTGGTTGTGATGTTGTGATATTTCATTTCATTAAAATAAAGTATTTTACCTACACCAGTGGAGGCTACACGCGTGTTAAGCATTGATACTCCAAAACTATAATCAAATCACTTCATCCATAAATATAATCATTTCCTGTGAACTTGCACTTTTACGCACGGTTTTTAAAATAAAAACACTTACAAGTAGGCGTTCGAAGAAGACAGAGAAGTAGAATTGTAAGTGGTTCTAAACGTTATATGTTCTTTTGCGCCGTTACAGCGCATCGATAGCATTTTTGTGAATAGTGTCTACGTACAACGTAAGATAAGATAAGATATATTTCCACTTTTTGTACTGATCACTGATCACTGTCACTACAGTTAGCAGTTGATTGTACAGCTTGTAGCGACAGGTTTAGGATATTGCAGCTTGGTGTCAATTGATAGGTTCGATAATAATCCCAATGATAACCAGTATAAGGTCCGAGTCAAAGGAAATCATTGCCGGTAGTCGGTTAATAATATTTTAGTACATCATCCTTCATGCATACGTGGGAGTAGAAAATGTTACCACGAATGTATGCTCGATGCTCGACCTGTGCATTTTTACTTTAATACCTATATAAATATGTATAGGACCATTTATATAATCGATAAAACTATCACACACTGGCACTGCCATGTAACAGGTTACCAAATAAATATGTATTAGATTAGTTGATGGTTGATTGGTATTACTTCTCAAAATTAAGGTTTCGCGCGTATTCGTGATTTGTACCTATCTAAGGTGGCATCAAATGAAATAGCACAGTTAGCGTAATGATACTGAGAATGAGTTATACGAATGAGTTTTCAAAAGTATCAATGTACCTGTCAATATTATGTAATGGCATGACTTATGTGTTAGCTGAACAGGTCACCGTACCGTATAGGGATAACAAGCTGTAAGTAGTATCAAGAATAGTGAAAGGTGCATGTGCATTGTGTATATATGCACAAATAATTAAATTTAGCTTTGTAGGTGTATTGCACAGGTCGTTTAAACTATGATGAGTCATTTGTTGAATGATCAATGACAACGTATTTCATATATAGACGAGCTTAATCTTAATTACCCTATCAGTCATCACTAATGCTGACTGCAACGGTGAATAGAAACGCGTTGTTATAATCTCAAATAGTTTTGCATTTAATTCTGTGAAATGAAAATTCAGTAATTAATAACTTTAATTTGTGTGCCATTTAATATAGCACTTGTTGAAACATCAAACCTATAATTAACCTATTCATCTGTGAATCAACAATGGGGTGACAGAAGACTTCAGTATGTGAATGCCGAATGACGTGATTGACTTCGATCGAGCTATCTTTGTCGCACCTTTGTTGTCAACTCGTCGCGGAAGTTACTTGGAAAAAGAAGTTAAATTCTACAGAAATCAGTGCAGTGAACAATACTGCCTATGACTAATGTACTGACAGAGTGCTCTCTCTTGTTTGGTGAATCGCATCAGATGGTAAACGTTGGTATTTCGTCTTGATATTTTATATCAATGCTAATGACTTGCGTAAAAACTTTTTGTACGTCAGTGCAAGCTTCATTCAATTCGACATTCTGATTTTCAATTAGTAACGAAAACGTTTCAACTTCAACCCAGTGTAATTACTGTTTGCAATATTGTCGTCTAAAATAATTGCTTTCTACTGGTAAACTTTCGTTGAATGATATAAATACATCCCACCGAACCGACCTCTTTTTTACGCTAGAAAACGATTTTGAAGGATTTCTTCCAAGCAATCTTGTGCAACTTTTTTTGTAACCGCCAAGTAGAAACAATGGATATTTCAGCTGTTCAACCGTTTCTCTCCTCGGGCAAAGTTATCTTAGCCAATGCCATAGAGGTAACGTTTTCTGAGTATATACACTGATAAAGATCCTTTTATTTTTAGGAATTATAGAACTAGGTGCAATGTTGTAATTAATGATGTTTGTTTATAGAGTACGTTAGGAGATATCCACGTAGTTTTGGGAAATGAAGCAGCCGATTTGGACTCGTGCATTTCTTCCATTGTCACTGCGTTTTATCTCGCACATAGCTTACTAAAGGAGGAAAAGGAAAATAAACAGGATGATCAGCAGTCATTCGTTTTTCCAGTTATAAACTGTTGTAGAGATGACTTGTCATTAAGAACCGAAGTTATTTTCGTTCTTCAGAAATATGGCATTCCTCCGGATACGCTAATTTGCAGGTAGAATATATCTTTAAAAGCGTTTAAGAAAGAATGCAAGTACATGACCATATACCGAATACTTGTTTGAGCATTTCATGCATGAGCAACAATGTTTAAAATTGTATTCATTTATATTTAAATTAAAGAGACGAAATAGACCTTGTGGGGTTGCAGTCAACTGGACGTCTGAAACTCACACTAGTTGACCATAATGTGCTCACTCAAGGTGACGCTTTTCTTCAAAACAGCATCGTGCGTGTGATTGATCATCACAAAAGAGAACGCCCACTAGACCGACGAGATATTATAGAACCCGTGGGAAGTTGTTGCACGCTGGTGGCTGAAATGGTTTTAGGCCTTTTTGACAAAGATGCTTTGGTTTGCTCACTTTTATATGGTAAATATTACCCCTAATAATAATTATTGCTGTGTAAAACACTTGGCATTCCTTTGTTTTAATCTTTCTAGTATAATAATATTTTATGTAGGGACAATTCTGTTGGACACAATCAATTTATCACCTTCTGCTCAAAAAGCAACTGCAAAGGATATCAAAATTTTAGGAGAATTAGAGGAATCATTGACCAAAGTACTTGGATCACCTCCGATCAGGAATGAGGTTTACGAACCAATCAATCATGCTCGAACAGATATATCTAGCCTTTCACCAGAACAATTACTGCGAAAGGACTGCAAACTATTGAAGACTCCTGAAATAACCATTGCTGTTCCAGCGGTACCGCTACTTTCTCAGGTAAACCATGCTTCATTTTCCCGGACATCTCGTCGTGTGTAGCATTCACCCATCAGCGTTTGGTGTTGATATTTTATTTTCTAAATTTTGGTATCAGAAATTCCTCGAGTTACCTGGCGCCGTAGACGCTTTGAAAAACTCTTTACGGCTCAATAGATGCACTGCCATCGTGTTGATGGGGTGGGAAGTTGATGTGAATGGTATAATGAAAAGAGATGTGACCATTTTCTCTGATGCCATTCATAAAGCAAAGCAGGTAAACTCTTGTATTCTGCAATTTTAATAATTTATAATGAAACCTGTCTCGTCGTATTTACATTTCTTTCATTCCATAGGTTTGCAATCCAATGGAAACTTGTGGCGATTTACAACTTCATATAATACGAAGTTCAACTGAATCTCAGTCAGTATATTGGACATACAGGCAACATAATGCAGCTTTGTCGCGAAAATTCATTCTTCCTTTTTTAGCAACGCATTTCGAAGCCAAAGCACGTGAGTGTCAAAGCGTGATCTTATACGATAATCTTAACAAGTGTTTTATCCTTGCCTGTCGCCTGTGTAGATATCCTGTACAAGAATATCTATATTTGAAAGTTTAACAAATTCTACAATATATTTTTCTCTACATGTTACATCACCCTTTGTACTTCTTAATTTTATACAGAAACAATGAAGTATTGAGTTTATCGTTTTATTTTTTTATTTATCAAATTCATTAGAAAATCATTTGGATGTGGATGCTTTGGCTGGTGTAGAAATACTAATTCCAAATGGAGAACTTAGCCCAAATAAACCTGGAAACGGTCAAGTTCCCTCTATATCATACTCTTCAGTTCAAAGCCTTGGTGTGGGAGACCCAATTAGTCATGTAATTAGCAAAAATTCTTACGTTTAACTAATATTTAATTACGTTGGGTGCTTGTAGACAATGCAATTTAAAACCATTATTGTAGGGTGGAAGTAACCAAAGTTCTGCATACAATTCGTGCCCATACACCCCTCAAAATAGCACCGCTGATCCTGAAGATGGATATCCTTCAGAGCAGTACTTTCTTCCATCTTTTAACTCCAGAGAAATGATTGAGAAAATAGAACTGAAGCGCCATAAGTTACGAGGCTACGACAAGTCTGAAGATCAGTTAAACCCTGGTGCTTGCTCCTCTTACCCCTATACTCCGAAGAACAGTTTTGTGGAGAGTAATATGGAAACACTATTTGAGCAACATCGACAAAATACTGGAGGAGTTCTACATGAAATTGACTCCGAAGTTCTCATGCGGAAACTCATGGAGAAAAGGAGGGGAGACAATCTGAATTCAAACAGTAGTACGAGTAGCAAGAGCCAAAGTTTAACTAAGTTAAATATTACCGAGGAAATTTCTCAAGCTGCTGGAGACATCTCATCACAGTTATCTCCAACTCTCCAACAGCCGCAGTTGCAATCATCAGAACCTGTCACGGAGGGAGCAGATGTTTAAATTGGAAACGTCTCACCTAGAACATGTTGCTACTGAGGGGTTTTGTTTAAATCACGATTGTATAAGAATATAATGTTGAATAATTATGTACCTTACTTAAACAACAATTTATTTTTAAATAATAATTCAAATTCGCATTCTATGCAGGCTACAAAATCAAGTGTGAAATCTATGTACAATACAAGTTGGCTCATTAAATTCATCTTAATGCAAAATATGAATATTATACAGTTATTAACGTAGATGTAACAGTCAAAAAGATGAATGAGTAATACCAAAATATGAAAGTGTAACAAACTTTACTAAAAGAGCTTATTATTTGTTCACTTCCAATGACATCGTCACTTCACCATTCTGTATGTACTAATTTTATGTATACTGTCTGATTTCTATGCATGAGTAGCCGTAGATGTTATCAACAGCAAAAGTTATGAATTTATATTCTAAATATATTATAATTTGTCTTTATGCCCTATTAATTATCGTCTGTTATTGTTAAATTTTTGTTATTATATTACCCATGTCTTTGCTGTTATTTCTGTGCATCTGAAAACGAACACACCCACATCGTTGGCGTACATTTGAAATAATTTTGTGTTCGAACCAACATTAACTTGTATGAATCAACCAATTGGTTAGTTGTAAGTTGACTTTTTATTTGTGTGCGAAAAAAATATTCTCATTTTCCAATAGTCTACAGATACGTATTATGTCTTAAATCTATTCGCTTTCATCTGGTTTTCCTTACTTTTCTGTAACAGTTGTCTATTTAAAGGTAACCAAATACTCTCAAGATCCCTAGCTCAAACCAGAAACTTTATAACTATTAAAAATGAAACGATCATTGAAAATTTGATGTAACTGGTTAAAATTTATAATCCGGTCATATGAATACCTTTTGAGTAGTTTGAACATATCGATGAAGTTCTCTGTAAAGAGACAAGTGGTATTTCTTTACTTTCCTGACCACTGTTTGAACAAAAATAAAATAAACTCTGGTATAGTTGGTTATGGTAGGTTGTTTTATTGTTCACGTAAGCAGTTGGCTTACAACGTAACATGATGAACATAAAACCGTTAACTACGATGTTATTATATTATTCTGAAAGTTGGATTGATTGTTTGTATGAGTAGAGCGAGAGTGAATATAAATGTATAAATAATGTGAAGTGCAAATGGAACACAGGGACTGTGTGTAGAATTACTTTATAAATACTTATTTTATAAAATGAAACTTCTGGAAGATTGTAATTGTATTGCGCCTGATCGAAGTAGAGTGTTAGCAGTATCCTAACTTATGGTATATAATTAATTAATGCGTAATATATGTTATTCACGTC
The DNA here is from genome assembly GCA_027744055.1 of Callyntrura sp. NNG-2020. Lineage (NCBI taxonomy): Eukaryota > Metazoa > Arthropoda > Collembola > Entomobryomorpha > Paronellidae > Callyntrura > Callyntrura sp. NNG-2020. Next base: position 70,423 of record JAHZNE010004242.1, read on the forward strand.
TTTTATCAATTATTGTCATTGTATCTGTTAATATAATTGTTGATACTTTAGAATGCGCTGAAATAGTTTTAGTGAGAAGCGGACTCAAGAAACTATAGGATATCGAAATATTGAAAATGGTATATATTTTGAATGTATGTGCAAACTTTCGGTAAACAATTTATAATACACAAAGGTATGGAAATCATTATGTATACCTTTAATTTAGCAGTGTACACATCATAGACCACAAAACATCTTATTAATAAAAAGGAAGACGCTGATGGTCTAACAAAAACAAGGTGTCGATGCATATGCATGTTTTTGTTTTATTCCCATCATATAGTGTAGTTGTATGTTTTAATGAATTCGTTAATGGGTAAAACGTTCGGCGAAAATCATTATAGACCACACTAGTCGTAAGACCCATGACCCATACAGTGAAACCAACAATACGGTTGCTCTAATGAATAGTGGACGATGAAATTTATTGCTGACCATGCTTTCGTTATTGCTACACATACTACTCTTTAATAAATACTGTTTAATGTGACTGGAAATCTGATCGGCATATGCTAGAGGAACGAACGAGTATCATATCCTTAGCGAAAAAAGATTCTTACCCAAAACTCGAGACTACCCTCCCTGAAGTTCTTCATCATAAACATAAAGATCATTAGTAGGAAAGATGAATATTGCAATAAGCCGTGAATAATGATTTGGTCGTGTTTGTTTAATGACTGACATGACATAAGTTAAAATCTAAGTAAACAACTGAGTCGTCAAAGTATCATTTAAAATTTGATGACGCAGAACGCTTTGTAAGCCGACAGATACTTGAAACATATTTTTTTACGACAAACAAGGTCATTTGACTGCAGACGGACGACGGGATGACGGAAAGTAGCTGTACGCATCATCCCTAGTCATAATGCAATGCAAGTAGTCCCATGTGCCATTTTAAAATACTTAAAACACTCGAGAAAGCTGTGTACAGTGTCAATTCATTGTGCAAGAAAGATTTTATGCTTACGATGAGTTAATAATGTAGTTAAACTTCTAATTTATTATAAAGAAAGATAGCCAGCAAATACATGTTAAAACACTACAAATCAGACTGTTCCAGTTTGGCAGATTTACTTAATTAAAAGAATAACGAGCTACCTATCTAAATACTAATACTGTTTACTTTTTTCATCCTTTGTAAGTATCTTATTATTACTATTTAATTTAGGCTATATCTTTATTGTCATTGTAAAATTATATTCCCAGTATGACATCCATCGAAAATTTAAGTTTATTTTTATATTTTGAGTCTTTACCACCATCAGTACTCTGTGTATTCACTTTCACCTCATCTGACACATTATTGCTTCGGGATAGTAAGGTTTTCCCGTTGGTGTCACAAGGTTGGATCTTGGTGTTCGGTGCTGTAAGGAAATGCGTGTAAGCGATTAATGAAGTATAATACGATTCAACAAGATTGGTGATGGAGGGAGCATTTTTAGCAGCGGAATCTGAAACAGTAGCAACAGTTGAGCATGGCATTGATTTGATCAAGTTTAATGTAGACTCAGTTGATACAGCAGTCATTGGCCAAGAGGATGCATTAGGGGTCACGTTATGCTGAGCAAGAAGAAGTTGGGGGTCAGCAAAGGTTTTTCTTCGCCGGAGCCTCCAGTTTGCCCATGATGACTGCTGCGTAGTCACTGAGCTGGACGTATCAAGGTGTGACTGCATATAAAACTGGTAAAGATCGGACGGAGAGGATAGATCTATAGGTGTGGGGTAACTTTTGACCGACTGTTTTAAAGCTGAGTGGCGACGAGACTGGATGCATTTGAGCAAAGACCCTTTACTCCTTCTAAAATGAGGAGGGTTGGATCTGCTCCCAGGTGAAGAATTGTGGACAATGGAGGAAACCGAGTCTTTGATTTTGGGGCAATGTGAAATCAAGCCATTTTCACTCTCACGATGGGGCTGTGTTTGGTTCGGCTGTTCTTCCAAAGACGATGTCGTTGTTGAATCGGGAGAAATACTTTCTGAGCGGTTGTTGCCATCATTTGTGCGGTTGGCTTTCATTCTGTGACCAATCTGCTGCCTGCAAAGTGTTAAAAGTGCTTAAATACTTTTGCTATGCGTATTATGGTTCAATTTTGTCAATTTAAAATGTTAAATTTCCAATTTCACAAAGGATAAACACTTGATTTTGTAATTTTTAAATTCACCTTCGTAGTGCAACCTGTGCAGCCATTATTCGCTGACGTTCCGCAACTAATTCACACATGTCGCAGGTGCATTCTCTCCACCTATAGCATTGGGAATAATAAATAAAATTAAGACATGTGATTATGCACAAGAAAATCTTAAAGAAACACGATTAGTTTCAGTTTTCTGTAATTACTCTCACCTGCACATTCGTTTGTGTCCTCGCAAGCAGGAAATCACTCCATGATTTCTACATCGGGCACACTTGGGCGTCCTTAGATTGCGCTTCTTCTTAATTAAATTAGGATCCATTAGTAGAGAAATTAATGTAACACAAGTTTTTACACAACAACTGCGATTTTACACGTGTCACCGTTTAGAAAAGATGAATTTATAAAATATGTGTCAATGAATTACAAATTCAAAAAAATACAATAACTAAAAACGGATCACTGAGATACTCTTAACAATGTTGTATAGAAAAAAGAATCGATTACAAAATGCTGTGAATGCATGTAACGTTGTAAAAGGGTCGGAAGTCTCAGAAGCCTGTCTACATTTCCCTCATCGTTCCTCTCCAATCTCCACTTTCATACTGAGTAGTTCCGACAGATGTGACTTGTCCTTTAACGCTTCATCATAAAAAGTCATTTACTGGGTATTTTGTTTCCTTAAATGAGCACTACTTAGCATGTTAGCATATTATAAGTGGCTGCTTGTAAAGTTAACAAGAGCGTATCAGGAAAGAGACAAGATGAGAGAAGACAAAAAGCCCCGAAAAGATGTCCCGCATGCTTGACTGTTGTATGTTGTATATCATCCTAGATGAGGTAGTCTGGCAGTCTTCTTATGACAAGCATGCATTTTAAGTACAGCTCTACAGCTACAAAATGAAGTATATACAAAAGGCTGAGAATTCTTTACCGGTTTCGCTTTTTGGGTGGTTCATCTTGGTGGAAATAGACCTAGAGTTGTTTATTTATTAGCATTCCGGAATCTACCAAACCATTAACTTTTGCAACGTTAATTCTATCATAATATAAAAATTCAAATGGGCATAGGTGGCAAATTAATACTTGGCTAATGCACATTAGCTCCAGTAAGTACAGCATCAAATAGTTAAACAGAAAGAAAGTATATGCAGTGCAATATGCCGCTGTATTACTGCCGGTGTAAAGAGCTGAGCTAGTACAGCACAGTTCGGCAAGTTTCTTACTAACGATCCATATCTAGTAACATGAGCCTGGAAGGGATACGGATGGGTTGTTTGACCCTTCCTCCTTGTTCATTCATAATCCAAAGTTTTTCTAAAATGAGTCATAAAAGTTTTACACAGAGACACTTCACGTCTAAATTTTTTGTGGAAGGAAGTAAGCCCATGAACAAGTCTCATGTGAAACTTAGCATATGAAAGAAGTGTTTTGTTGCGCTATTTTGTAGTAGTAGCATTTTTCTAAATGAATGGATGCTTGCTTATTAGGTGACAGGCGCAGGCGGAAACATGTCACACAGATCATGTCACACAGGCACAGTAAGTAAAGGTGACCAGTATATGAGGAACGTTTCATGTATATTGTGACGCGCTGTACAAACTGAGCTAAACAAATGTCAACCGCCTGTCCAGTTTTACACCATGCGCAGGCAGATTAAAGAGAAATATGTATGTTGTGGTCACGTTAGTAATTTGAGAGCTGTCAGAGGGAAAATGGAGATTCGAATGCTCTTAAACAGGTATTGATTCGTTAATAAAGTGTCTTGGGTCGTCTGATTCATAAGAAATTCAGCGATTCTGGTGAAACTATTTTCCTCATAAAGTGATTTAAAGGGGGACTACACTGGCGAGCATACTGCTTATTTAGAAGAACCGGAAACAAGGACAAGTATTTCTAGCTGAACAATACTGGTGCAAACCTGAGAACGTTATTTGGTGGAGTGGACCTTTGTAATTAAACGTATTTAAGATATCCTCGCATTATGTCATCCTTGTACACCAGTGAAACTGAAGGAATGTCGTATTTTAAAGCCACTTTCATATAACTTTAGCCATTTGTTCATCATCGTGTCTAGTTAACAGCCTCAAAATCCATGCATTATATTTCCTGATTCCCTCTCTGCGTTTTGTAACTCGATATGCTACATTTTCACGGATGTTCTCTGGCTTGTCCACAAGAATGGTTACACATGTTCTTCTGTTCACCTCCCACAAGGAGAAAAATGTAATATGTAAGTATACATTATTTTTTAAACAACTTTTTGCTAAAAACAGCATTACAGTCGACAGTCATAACTTTTTTGGTTACACACAAAAACGAGAAGAAAAGTAAAAAGCTTTTAGAACACAAAGATGAGTATTTTTACATATTACTATTACCTCTCTAGTTTGGTAGTTGCTGTTAATTTCATCCCAAAGATGCATGGAGATAGAACGACGCTAACGATCGGTTCCCTCAAGAGAACAATAGAAGACACGATCCATGCCATTCATCTGATGTTGTTTTTTTCATTTTCCTTACAAGTTGTATGTTCATTTTTTATTATCATCAATTCTGAGACATGTCATATGGCACTACTCTCATTTCGATTTCTTTGCTCAGAGTACATCACAAGAGCGATCTGTATGGAAGAGAATTTTACCGAAATTCGTCATTGAATACCCTAAAAACTTTTTTCTCTCTCTTCCTTGCCATGCCCATTCGACTAGATCTTCGTGTATTTTACAGCATTCCATTATTCCATATTTCATTCACATATTATTACACAAGGATATGAAGTCTCATATGAAACAAATGTGTTCATTTTATGCAACACGATATCTTGTAGGAAGTAAGGTTGACCCACAGGTGACCCTATTTTAAGGCACCATGCTGTCTCTTTTAAACAGTATCCCAGTTTTAAATCTCGCCACTATGATGACTTGGTATCAGGTGCCTTCCACTTCATAGATTCACCCTTTCCACGCCATAAGGTGGCATCTGTATCTTCTATTTTAATCCCACCACGGACATACATATACGAATTGGTTATTTAAACACGAGCAACACGAATATATAATTATTTGGAGTTGTTTTGTGTAAAAAGAAACCGAGGTTGTCATAAAATACATGGTATCACTGTCATTTAAATATTTACTGTATATACCCCCTAGACAGAATAAGCAATTACCACATGAAGAAGTGCACGACATCATTCCGTACACTACTAACATCTTACGAAGATAAACCAAGGGCATTTCTTTTGTAATTTTTACATCAAACCTTTGTTTTACTCTTAGCTTGAAACAAGCTATTAGTAACTCCACCGTAGCCAGTAGTCCATATAACCTTTGCAAATGCATCTTACGGTTGAGAGTTGGAATGTAACTGAGGACAGCTGAAAGAATGGTGGCGAAGAAGATTTATTGTTTGTGAAACCACAAGAAGGATAGATTTTAAAAGAAAAATGAATGCACCTTATGACATCTTCCTACGTTCCACCGGATAGTGTTGCACCAAAAAAAGGTGACACGCTGGAACTACATGAGCAAAACACTTGATTTTGAATGGGCTGTATTTTTTCGTTTTAACAATTTATCAATTTCAATACAATTTTTTATTTCAGCACTAAATGGGGACGGTGCGGTGTCGAAAGAAACGAACATTTACGTTTCTTCTCTACCTGATTGATAAATGGGATTAGTGTTCTGCACTGCCTTGCTGGCTTGTGGGAAACTAAGAACATCATATATTTTACTCTATTCTAATGTATCATTTCTCTGGCGATAGGACGTAAATACGTTTATCTTTATTTGGATGGAGTGCTTGTTTTTGTGACACACGTTACGGTTACATACTTTTAACACTAACTTTAATACGAAATCAGGGATGAAACCACAAAAGTGATTAATGTGAAAAGGTATTGAAGCCTTTTTAAGTATCTTCTTATCTGTCAACTAAAACCATTTCGTTTTTAAATAACCTTGTACTTGTACAGCTCTTTTAAAACGCATGATGTAACCACAAAGCGTATTCTGCGTTACAAAAATTACATCATGTCAACAGTGAAAGATGTTTAAAATAGTAGAAATAACTTAAATGCCAGAATTTTTTCTCTTGATATTTATAACACAGTGCGAAGTATTGTACAATAGAAATACATCGTAACGTAAACGTAGCATAATCTCTTCACATCACAATCACAGCGGACTACGCAGTTAGTTTCCCATAAAAAAATTAAATATTTCTTGCGTATTAGTAGGTTTATAAATAATAGCCAAAACGCGTATCTATTAGCATGTAATTATTAAGGAATAATTATGAAGGAAGCGGCTACATGAATTTAATAATACTTGACAGTATTTTTGTCTTAAATTTTGTCCTGATGAAGATTAGAGATTCTATTCGAAAGCTTGCCAATAAAAAATTTCCTTTCAATTTTTCCACCAAACAATCCCGTGTTATCTTTCATTTAAAAAATGGACGGTGGATGGAGCTTATTAAAAGAAAAAAAATTAATAATACTTGCATTCATTAAATCTGGTAATTTATTGAAGCAACATTATGCAACTTCTAAAGCTGTATATTTAAAAAAAAATTAAACAACACTAATGATATATTGATACATACTTATAAATGTCACAAAAAAAGAATGTTTAAACGATATCCTCTTGGATCATTTGCTTATCAATGACAACTTGATTTTATTTTAGGCATTTTCCTGTATAACACCTATACCTTATCTGTCCGGTTTCAACAAAACGGAAATTAATATACTGAATCGGTTCACTTACTCAATGATTAATGCACACTGTACCCTCAAGAGCTCATCAATTCGCGTGTACGATAAAATACAAAAATTGGATTAACACTTGACCAAAATCATGAATTATCCTGCTCTTGAGATTAATACAACGTGCTTGCATGCTTAATATAAAAATATTATACCATGCCTGGATCCACTTCACATCATAAAATAGCGATAAAAACGTTACATCAACGGAGAGCTGGCAATAAGATGTTAATAATGCCACACGCAGTGTTAAGTCGTAAACGTTTCAAAATGTTTATCTTATTTGATGCTTCAATGCAACCGATTTTCATGTCATAATTTCATTCAGCCGTTCAAAAATGTACTACGCCAGCGATATTTAAGCATAAGGGTGCACCTGCTTGCTTTTAACATCACAATACATCCCTTGTGAAATTTCAGTTGCCGCATTTGACTTTCGCGTTTTAAAAGCTTGTCTGTCATTGTAAGACATAATATATGTAGTTTTAGAAAAACCATTTGGAATTATGATATCAAAATTACGCTGCTGGATTTAATCCCTGTATTTTGTGCCATTGTAAATTAATTAATACGTCTGTCTACACTTCGGTCTATAATTTGCACATAACCATATTTCTTAATTCAAACCTCTTGAATTTGAAGAGTAACGATTGTTGCAATTAAAGTTATTTCTCAATCACCAGAGTTTTTTGGAAACAGCAATATTCATCACCCTCACAAATATAGATAGATATCTATTCGTCCCATATAGTGATGGAGAAAAATGAACATCGTGGGGTCATTGGGGTGTTACGAAACTACCTGCAATTAAGTATTTAACTCCTTGTCAAGTCAAGTACTACTCGCACTTTTTTATGAATGACGCTTTTACTACTGATAAGAAATGTTCGCGCCACACGCACACTCCACTCAGCACAAAGTGAATTTCTAGTTACAAAGAGCTACATAAAGTAAAATTAAAATAATAATTTGCACTTTAATTATTTATGAAATTCGATATTCATAAATATTTTATTAAAACACTGAACTAATAAACTCAACGTTGAACGTGGTTAAAACACGCACGTGTACCTAATTGTTCAAATTAGAACGCTTTGCTGTTTAATATGCCAAATGCCAGTATTCTGGAACTGGTACGACTCACCTTCACCTAGAAAGTGGTCCCTATCAATTACAACTTTGTGATGCAAAATGGATCATTAACGTTTACTACGACTGATGGCCCCAAAGTAAACATTCTACCTAATTTCTTTACTACAAACTACAATGCAATTTCATGTACCCAGTCGGATTTGCAGGCAAATCCTGTTAACAAAATGTGACAGATGATTGATCGTTTGAAAGTAGAGTTATGTTTTAAATTGGCGGTTTTAGGTTTACATTTTTATCGTGTTCGACCAAAGAGATTACTACGAATTACGTTTATTGAGATTAGTAGTTTACAGTCAAAGTCTTGATAGCCGCGGCAGTTCTCGAGTGTCTGTCATGTACGGATCATTTATATACACAGTTTACCAGATTTCGTTGACTCTTTACAAAATCTGAACGATTATTTATTAATTTTATCTGTTGATTTGATAAATTTATATCATTTCACTTGAATATGTCACCTGTTAATCCGAGAACTGGTTACCAAAATCATGGAAGAGGGGAAGGAACTACTGGCGTCTTGTCCCGATATAAAGGTCAGACAATTCGTCGATAAACACCGCAGTCAACTACATAGCATAAATAAAGTCACTTGTGCCTGTTCCAATCTCTTCCAGATTCTCGGTTTCAGCCAGTGCTGAGTAAACTTCTTTTCTCGCATCACCCCAAAGGAAATACACATTCAACATGTCGCGTTTCGTCATTGCTGTAGTCGTGCTTTGTGCAGCTACAGTACAGGCTTTCCCTGATGGTAACAATTATATTTTCAACATTTCAAGAACGCTGTTTTGCATTTAACTTATAGAAAATTATAAATTTTTAGATTCCTATATGCATCCCGATCATAGCTTTATGAGAGGCTACGTTGCTAAAGCTGAACCGGAACGTAAGTACCTATGGTAGAAATTACAAAAATTGAATATTGTACCAAGTTGAGCTAAATTTTTTCACAATCACTTAATTAAACCAATGGATCTCTATCAAAATGCATAAGTGTATTCCCAGTTTTAAGATAGAATAATTTTTTAACCTGTAGCCTCTGAGCACTGGAGTAAAGCAGCTCAGGAAGCCTTGGCTAGTAAGGTGAAGGAAGAAAGAATCATTGGAAGGGCTAAAAATGTTATCATGTTCCTTGGGGATGGATGGGGCGTTACTACTCTGACCACGGCTCGTATTCTTAAAGGACAAGAGGTGGACAATGTAACCTTCGGAGAGGAAGGATGGCTTCACGTTGATAGCTTTCCAGTCACTGGAACATCTAAAGTATTTCGCAATTATTTTAACTTGAGACTCGATCCTAATAAATGACTTCATTTTATTAGTATTAACTAGCGTAGACGTCAATTATATAATTATATTAAAATTTATCTTTATTTCAGACGTTTTGTTCCGACAAACAAGTAGGTAAGTCTTGCATCCATTCCATTTTACAACTACACTTGACGACAAGAGATTGCCAGATTTCAGATTACGTGCGTGTGACTGTAACCAATTGAGCTTAGAAAGTTTATCCAGTGTCTTTTTTGTTTTTATAGCGGATTCTGCTTGCTCAGCTACTGCTTATCTTTGTGGTGTTAAGGCTAATGAAGGTACAGCCGGAGTGACAGCAGCTGTCAAGAGGCACAACTGTACTGCACAAAACGACAAAGCTAATCACGTATCGTCAATCTTAGCATGGGCTCAGGTATTACTTATAAGAATTACTTTGTACGTATATGTATTAATGTACAAAAATGCTAAATTGTTGGAACGATCTAAAAATGAAGAACGTTTTCTTCATTTAAGGCCGCGGGAAAATCCACATTCTTATGGAACCTGGCAAGAACATCAATGTGAGTGGGGCTATAGATGTGGATACCTTGATCCTCTATCGCAAATTGGTGTTTATGATATAAAACCTTTTTTATTAATCGAATAGGTTATCATGGGAGGAGGTCGTAGCAAGTTTTTGAAGCAAGATACCGTAGACACTGAAGGAGGAGCTGGTCAACGAGGCGATGGAAAAGATCTTACTGAAATTTGGAAGCAACAGAATGCTGGTTCCAATGCTGTATACATCGAATCTGGAGCCCAGCTTTCAAACATCGATCCAGCAAGCACCGACTATTTGCTAGGGCTTTTCGCAAATGAACATATTGCTTACTATCATGATCAAGAGAAAGATGACGATCCTTCACTTGCCACAATGACCCAAAAAGCCATTGAAATCTTAAGTAAAAATCCCAACGGATTCTTCTTGTTTGTTGAAGGTATACTAACTGATATAAAAATTGTAGATAGCTCATTTGTAAATACTGGATTTTGGAAAATTTAATTTTGATATAAATTTGTATTTTGCAGGTGGTCGGATTGGTAAGTCTCCAAATACCTGCGACCGTAACATATTATCTTAAAATAGGTTCAATTATAAAAGAACTCAAGTTTAATTTTGTTCTAATTTTATAAATTAGATCACGCTCATCACGACAATTTTGGTCTCCGATCTCTTTGGGAGGCAGTCGAATTTGATAGAGCTATTGAGCAAGGAGACGATATGACCAATGACAATGATACCTTGATCGTAGTTACCGCTGATCATTCTCACGCTTTTAGTTTTGCTGGGTATCCTCAACGTGGAAGCGTAATAACAGGTGAAGCTGGAATGGCAAACGACAACATGCCCTATCAAACCCTAAATTACGCCAATGGACCAGGATGGAAAAGTTTCGAAAATGGTACAAGGCACAATGTCACTGAGGATGGAGACACCGTCCATGATCTGACATACAGACAATCACCATTAGTGCCATTGGGCAGTGACACTCATGGAGGTGAGGATGTCATGATTTTTGCCAAGGGACCATTTGCACACTTACTTAGTGGAGTTCAACAACAAAGCTACATTCCTCATGCAATGGCCTATGCGGCTTGTGTGGGATCTGGTTTAAAGTATTGCGATGAAGCATGAAGTTCTTACTGATGGTGAATATAAAGATGCTAGCAGGTGGTAATTATTACATTTTTAAGCTCTCAATAGCCATTACTTATATTTTTAGGCATTATAATAAATATCGAGATGTTTAAGTTAAATTATACTTCAGTTATATACAAAACACACAAATATTTATAAAACAAACTGTAATAGACTCGCATATTGACTTTACGTATTTATACAAAATACAATAAAAAATGTACAGACTGAATATCCCGTTCTCGTGCCCAAATAAATTGATTTCTGACTTTATTTATATATTCAAACTCAAAGCATTTTACAATTTTATTAAAAATTATCTATCCGTCCCTTGTCATCATCATCGTTAACTAATCTTTGATCTTGTTTTGTGCATATGTGTATATAGTATGCGCATTTTTGTAAATAAATTAAATTTTTCTTCTTTTTTGGGACGTTTACGCACTATAGACGCAACAGTGGTACGTACATACTTACAGGAATTTCATGAAAAAGGTGAGAGAAAGGATTGTTCCGAATATAATTTAGTCTACAACAAAAATGTTCTCCTTCTCGTAGAAATCCGACGTTATTTTGTGGGGAATATATGAATCATTTGTCCACAATCATCATCGTCATTATAAAGTTAATTTTTTCACACTCGATTTATTTTCTTTCTGTTATCGTGTAGCCATTAAATAACTTCCGTACGTGTTGAATATATAGCAATTGTATATTCTCAATAGATTTAAGAAATATTTATTTCTTAAATCTATTATATTCTCATGAACGGAGTTTTATGATCCTTATAGCACGTCAGAATAGGTAAATATAGATGATAGATGTGTACTGGTACACGTTTATATCAAGAGATATTACAAAGATAACTCTTAATAAGATAAGACGAAACATAACTTTAGCTCCATTAAATGCAACACATTTTACAGATTGTTCTTCGAATCCTGTATCAAACGATGTGAATCTAGATTAACTAAGTAAGCTAACACGGTTATCAACTGTACACATCAAATGCATAGATGGACGACATGATATGTTCGGTCACTTCCGTTTTCTTTTTTGCTGGTCATAAACTTGTACATCACCGCAT
>JAHZNE010004243.1:0-19434 GCA_027744055.1 Callyntrura sp. NNG-2020
GTTTCTAATTATAAGAATAGGAAACATAGGTATTGTCTACCATCCCACCACAGTATTGGGCAACTCCCCCTGCCTGAGCAGTTCGGCGGTTCAGTGTCTGATTGCAAAACTACTGTACCGTCGGAATCGGACTGTAGAAATAACAGAAAACTCTGACTGTCACCATCATTTCTAGGCTAGCATGATTACGTAAATAACAGGGCTGATGGTATTTTGGCAGATATTTTGGTCACAAATATTTACCATTTAAATACGTTGCAAACGGATGTTATTTCCAACGTGCAACAGGTTCTCATTTATTTAAAAATTGGAATTGCACATAGAAACCAATTTAAAAAATAACTTGAGATTCTTTCTCCATTTACATTCAATTAATCTCTCTCGTTTATATGGTAGCTGTTAATAGTTTCTAGGGGTAGGAAGGAAGATAAATATTCTTAATAAGCAGGGTTATTACCAGATATCTAGCAATTAATTTTTTAAAACATACAAATGCAAAACGAATGTTTGATATTCATTGCTCGTTTTTATTTCAGAATTACTGACTGCTAATGGTCGATCCTTGAAACAGAAGCACAAGCTGGAACTACGATTTCAAGAGGTTTTGATGTTTATAATTACCCTCTTGTCTTTGGTCCTCCCGGCCTTTCTTGTGCTGATCTTTGCACATCCTATTGAACCAACGCGACGTATGCTGTATGATTGGTTTGAGTTCGAAATCAACATTACAATTCGTTGGATTCCGGTACTCATGATGTTCTACATGTTGTTGATTGCCGCTGGAAACGGCGGTGTGATACTCTGCCTACTTGTAGATGTATACTACAGTGTGTCTACAATTGCGTTGATTGATATCAAACCAATTGCAATTGAAAATAAAGGTAGCTTTCTGCAAAAACGCTACAAATTTGATACGGAATCACTCGGGGTGCTGGAAGATATCGAAGTTGTGCATCAGTATCAAATTCTGCAACTGTTCAACTCAACTTTGAACAGAATTGAAGGTAACCTCATGGTATCTTTCCATAATGTGGCTTGTATTGTAGCAGTCGTCAGCATGACCTACTTCGCTATTGCCCATCGGGACCTCTTGGAAGAAGTAGGTATTGCTGGCTACATAATTGTCGCGAGTGCAATTATCGCACCTTTACTTGTTCAGTTTCTTGAGGCACAAATGTTTGGACTACTATGCGAAATCAGTGATGAATTTGCAACTTCTGGCAGAAACATGGTATGGAGAAATTCCTTCTACGCAAGGTTCCTGCGAACATGCAGGACCTTCTACGTAGAAGAAGCATATCCTTTCTACCATATTAACAGGGAAACGTTCTTGCTGTTTTGCGAGCAATGCTTAGGATATACGATGGATTTATTGTTGGCTTAAAAATATTTTATAGTAACCGGACCAAGCTTATTTTCTTTCTATGATGATATTTAAATTATTTATGATGATACGTATTATATCCGCTTGTATTATTCTATTCAGTGAATCACACATAAAATAATAATAGAAAAGATGAGTAGTAAGAAATAATCATATTGTAAATAGCCATTCGAAGATGCGCAACGTAGCAAGATAGCCTTGCCTCATGAGCCATAGCAAAAACTGACTACTTCGTAACTGGCTTAAAAAATAAATTTGGTCACGATGGCACACGCACTAACTGAAACAGCAAACAATTTCGTTAAAACGTGTATGAATAAGTTATACATATTCAGTAGAAGCTTAGTGTTAGTTTGATTAATTATTAAGTTTCCTGTACTGCTTGTAAAATAACGGTAAGTCTACAGAAAAAATTGTAATTAATAAAAATACATAAAAAGTATTTCATTATATTATAAGGTTGTGTCATTAATTAGCTTCACATCATTCAAACAGCGGATCTAATGTAACATTCTCGTTAAATTCATCAATAGTAATTGCACGGCCATATTTAATGCAAAATCCATACAACGTAAAGGTGTCTTTCAACTTCTCTATGAAGTTGTTGGATTTTTATATTTTTTCCGTTCTTTTCGTCATAATATTTTTTTATCTATAAATCTGGTAATCATTATCAATAATGGATTCGGCCCGGAAAAAATTGCATGGCTGCAGCTCCCCTGGCAGTAGAAAATTGGAACTAAATATTTTTACTTTGTATTTTGACATGGCAAGTGGGGTTTAAATTTTATACACACATACTCTTTAGGTATCTATAAAACTATACCAAGTTTGGACAGGATTGGGTAATTCCTGTGGGTTTATGAGGGGTCAAAGTTCGAATTCATCATCATCTCTCATCATCATTACTAGTAGATACGGTTTTATAGGTCTTATTTGAACAAAAATTGGTTCTGCAGGTCAACCCCCCTGCTAAAATATGGGGTAAAGTGAGAAAAAAAATTATGAAAGAATAGGAATTTTTGAGTTTTTCCTTTGGGTAGTGATAAATATGAGTTATAGCTATGCTAAATGCAAGAAAAAGTAAGACCAGAATAGAAGAAAAGTGCAAGTAATGCCTTTACAGAAGTCCTTCTTACAAGTCTTACTTGCTTTTATTTGTTAATGTAGGTATACCCAACAAACAAACTGTATTTTTCGTTCAATTTCCTTTGTCAGAAAAACAGTACACAAACAACTGTCAGGTCGAATGAATGTCAAATGTCTTCATCGATCTGTTGCAAACACCTCCTTGCATGGAAGTAATTCGACTCAACAAAAACCAAGCTGTGGAGAAAGAGCCAATAAGGTCATACAAAGGTAAAAATGACATTTTTTCGCTGATTGCGGTTGAATTTTTTGAAAAAAATGATAAGTAAAATAATGTTCTTATTTTTCATCCATCCATTATTAATTTAGGTTGGAACAGAAGCTAAAAATGTATAATGGAAACGGAAAAAATGTTTAAAATAAGCAACGTGTTTTGAATGCAAGGTGAGCGATTGGTTAAAAATAAGTACCTCAGTTGATTTTATCAAAGAAATTTATAAATAGAATATTTTTCCAAGGTAATTTAATGGGGTTTTTTACGAATGTATTTTTCACATTTTAAAATACTTATTTAAGGTTTCTTGGACATTTAAAATAGTTCATTTCAAAGAGAAAATATATTTGAATCTATTGGATTATATTAAATTGTTTAACAAAAGCACGGTCCAAGTAAGATATGGGTATGACATTGACATCGTTTATTTCGAATTTCTCTTTTAAATCATTCTCGAGGATTTTTTAAAATGGAAAAGCAGATATTTAATCTATAATCTTACTGCGTAGTAGAGCTCTACCCAACATTAATGCAGAAGACATTGGCGAAATATCATTACAGGTTATCCGCTAATGAAATCCAGGAATAGAAGAGAATTATGGATTTTATTGAATATACCGTATATAATTTTTGTTTCTGTTCGTTCGTTCGTTCTTTTGTTTCGTAATAATGTTTGTTTTTGAACTAGCAGGCTCATAATAATCTAAATCTAATTTCAATTTTCAAGGCATTTGACCATTAACATTTGGGTAGGTCGCCAGAGTAGAGTGATTTTTATCACGGATACTTCTTGGATGAGTAGAGATAGAGAGAGGCTATTTCAATTCATAATATTCGGTCTGCTATCAAACTGTCCATATCCAAGTATAGTAGCTCAACGAGGGGAATGTTTTGTCGACCGAAATAGCCATGGGGAAATGGCGAGAAATGATAAATAGTAGATATTGTATGTAACTCAAGACTCTTGATTGCGTAGTTTGTTTCCGGTATCTATCTCTATGGTTCTGATTTAGACATTTCACATATCTTGTGATTCATCATGTTGTCTAAAGTAGCACTGAACCAATTGGCATTTCGTATTAGTGTCATGAAAATATGTGGAGGGGCCCTTATTGATTGGGACTACAAGAACATGCGTGTTTGTAAATCCCACAATTTTTTGTACTGGACATGGTAAGTAATGTCAAATTTTCAAACGGTAGTTCGCAGACAAGAAAAACGGATTCATTTTGTATTTATATTGGAAATGATCTATTTTTACTTTAAAATTGAAGGATAATTCACACTTCAGGAGGATTCCTTTATTCAGTTATGATGGCAATTCAGCAACTTATGGTTATGTACGCGGACCCAGACGAACAAGGTAGCGACACTCAGTCTGTTACAACGACCATAATTGGGTGGGGTGAAGCTTCTACAGCCACTTGTATATGCCTATTATCCACGGTCCTCACCATCTATCGATCGGAAGTCATTGATCTCTTCAATGAGGTCTTGGAATACGACAAAAACATGATAAGTAAGTATAATTTCTACCGTTGCGTTGTTTTAGTAACATTAATAATGCGAGTTTTTTTTTGAGAATGACACATTTAAAAATACAATTTAATTTGACCCTAAAAATGTCTAACCAGTGTAATGATTGTGTTAATGTAACTACGTGTTAGAGAGAGAACAAATTATTTATTTTTTTAATTTTATATCAGAGTTAGGACAGGAGTTAAGAAAAAGTTTGCATTATTTCAAATTTCAGAGATGAGGAAAATACTTGCTACACACGAAAGCGAAAGTGTACCACTTCCACCGTCATCGTCGTCTTTTTTTATCCTAGCATAATTACGTAGATAACAGAGCTAACGGTTTTCTCTCAGAGAGCTCTTGTATGAAGAAAGAGAAACCCACCGTTGGAGTTTGGTGTAAAATATTTCCCACTTAAATATATTGCAAACGGTTGTTATTAGTTTTTTTCAGTCCAATCAACCTGCAACCAACCCTCATTTAAAAATTACTAGAAGTGCACATAGAGACAACAACAACCTTTTTGTTTTGGGCCATCGGGCAAATTAAAATAAAATAACCTAGAGATTCTTTCTCCATTTACATTCAATTCATCTCTCTGGTTTTTAAGTTAACGGTCAATAGCTTCCAGGGGTAAAAACATAAATGTTCTTACTAAGCAGGGTTGTTGTGAAGTTATCTAGCAGTTAATATTTTAAAACACAAAAATGCGAAACGAATGTTTGTTATTCTTTGATCGTCTGTCTTTCAGAATTACTGACTGCTAACGGCCGATCCTTGAAACAGAAGCACAAGCGGGAACTGCGATTTCAAGAAGTTTTGATGTTTATAATAACACTCTTATCTCTGGTCCTCCCGGCCTTTCTTGTGCTGATCATTTCTCATCCTATTGAACCAACGCGACGTATGTTGTATGATTGGTTTGAGATTGAAATCTTTTTCACAATTCGTTGGATTCCGCTACTCATACTGTTTTACACGTTTCTGATTGCTGCTGGAAACGGCGGTGTGATACTCTGCCATCTCGCAGATGTATACTACAGTGCATCAACAATTGCTTTGATTGACATCAAACCGATTGCAATTGAAACGAAAGGAAACCTGCAAAAACGCTATAAATTTGATACGGAATCGCTTGGTGTAATAGAAGAAGACGAGATTGTACACCAATATCGAATTCTGCAACTATTCAACTCATTCTTGAACGGAATCCTAGGGAATCTCATGGTATCTTTCCATAATGTGGCTTGTATTGTAGCAGTGGTCAGCATGGTCTACTTCGCTATCGCCCATCGGGACCTCCTGCAAGAAGTAGGTATTGCTGGCTACGTAATTGTCGCGGGTGCAATTATCGCACCTTCATTTGTTCAGTTTCTTGAGGCACAAATGTTTGGACTGCTATGCGAAATCAGTGATGAATTTGTAACTTCTGGCAGAAATATGGTATTGAGGAGGTCGTTCTATGCAAAGTTCCTGCGAACATGCAGGACTTTCTATGTAGAAGAAGCATATCCTTTCTACCATATTAACAGGGAGACGTTCTTGCTGTTTTGCGAGCAATGCTTAGATTACACAACAGAATTATTGTTGGCCTAAAAATAATATATAGTAACTTGACATGCTTATTCTTACTATTATGGTATGTAACTTATTTATGATATTTAATAATATGATGATATGTAGGTAGGAGTATTCTAATATTTCGTAAGTTTTTAATGTAGCCGTTTCATAGTAACGTATCCATGTTTTGGTGATACTAAAAATATTGATAGAATAATATGTTATATGGGGTCCACTAACAGGCACCCGTAGGCATCTCTGCATGCATATGATACAAGGAAAAATAATTTGATTGGAACATACAATTTACTTTATTACTAAGTCAGCACAAGCCGGGCAAAAAACAAAGAAACATTTTTTACACACAATGAAATATGTAGAAAATATAAGTACAAAAAATAGTAATATTGTAAATAGTCAATAGTCACTAGAAGATATATAACGTAGTGCCGTATTGCTTCACTGACTGGACCGCAGCAAAAATTGTAAGCTAGCTTACAAAGTCACGATCACGATTGCACATACATATCAAACAACAAATGTAACCATTTTAAATAGAACAAGAAAGAATAAGTCATACAAATGCAGCAGCATTGAATTGCATCAACAATTATCAATCAGATACTGTAAGTCCACAAGAAAATATATTTAATAGTTTCATTTAAAGAATAATGTAAATAATGTAGTTGAATAAAAAGTAGTTCATTATATTATAAGGTGATAATTAAATAGTTTTACATCATTGAAATAGCGCATCTAATGTAACATTCTCATTTAATTCATCAATAGTAATTGCACAGCCATATTTAATGCAAAATCCATACAACGTAAAGGTGTCAACTCCTCTATGAAGTTGTTACCAGCAAACAATATTTTTGTTAAAGTACAAGATTTCCAAAATTTTTGCCTCCATTTCCTGCCCACTCGAAATTTATTACAACTGACTTTATGAACTTCCAAGTATTTCACCTTGTTCAGGAGTTGTTTTGATTCCACGTATACCATTACTATTCCACCTAACGCAGCTAGTAGAAATATCCCAGCATCAAAGCTGGCTAGAGCCAAAACCACCATCATTGTCAAACTTCCTTTTCCAGAACTAGCCATGCGAATCAGTCCTGCAAAGCAAGATGACACAATAAAAACCGAACCAATGACAAGGGCTCCTAGAGAATTCTTTTGAGCGGAGTTGCATAGTATGTTGATGATTTGAATTTGTCGGTAGACTGTTGCACACTGAGACGGTTTTGTTTGAGGCCACTTCATTTTCCTCCAGATTCTAAAATAAAATATGACGTATATGAGTTTTCAAATTTAAATTTGTATGAAGTGGAATAAATTTGTGACCACGGGAACTTACGATCTGATTCCATCCCGTATCATGAACATGGACAGAATTTTTATTGCAGTGACCAAGAATATTGTTGCATTAACCCCTATATACCAAGCCCAACAATTTGCGAGAAGCACGCTACATTTCAAAAGCTGTCGCGCTACCCACGTTCCCAGGGAAAAGTCGTTTGTTTCAGTGGTGGCAACACTCTCTTGCTTGCACTCTTCCAACAGCCAGTATCCTGCCAAGGAAATTTTACATGGGTTGTACAAATGAAATCCAAATGTAAATGCAGGTGGCCAAACAAATCCATTTAATAGTGCGATGGGGACGAATAACATGTTTAGCTTTTCCATGAATGGCAGTTTTTGAAAGCTTTTAAAATTATTGAAGCCTTCATTTTCTTGACGACATTGCTTATGGTAAAATAGCAACAATCTATTGAGATAGTTTTGCAAACGACTGCCATATATCCGGCATTGATGAATGTGTATTGTGAGAATTGATAACATAATAATCGTTGCCCCACCCAGTAATTGGGCGTCCATGTTAAGCGCTTTGCCAGTGGTAATTGATTTTCCATACAGAACCTGAAACCAAATGGTCATCAAGATAACTGTGAGAAGACAACCTTTTATACCCAGAATGTGACGGCGGGTTTTACTAATACGTTGTAGGACTATAGGGGTGTCCTCACTGATGTTGTTGATGGAAGGACTGACTTCAAACGGGATGCAATTTACTATGGCCATTTGCTTAAAGACCATGGTAATCAACTTAATTTTATTAGCCAACATACTGCAATTCTTCACTTGCAACGTAGCTGGAGTTAACAAAATGAGATCGTGTCAGTGGAGAAGACAACTGCTTACTGCTACTGTAAAACAGCCAAATTAGAGTCTGATCTCAGAAAAAGAAACATTATCATCTAGTTTTATTGAAAAGCTAAAAATATATTTGGACATGGCCAGGGACAAAATGCTTATAAAAATGCAAAACTATATAACTACATAAATTGTTTTTGTCTTGAACGACAAACAAAATACATATATTATTAGTTATTTTCGTGTTGATTCTGAATCCAGCTTTTCACCGAACACAATTTAAAATATTCACGCTTATATGGCGCGTGGCTGTTTGTAGCCAGTATAAGAATTGCTGTTTTTAGCATTTGAGGCTTTTAAAATAGAGCTGCGTGATAAATTCCAAGAAGGAAACCGTATATGGAAGAACGAAGACATTTATTTCGAGCGGGCTACCACAGCTACAAATGTAGATAAACATTTTAGAATATTCAAAGGAAAATTTTGAGTGAAAGAGTGAAAGTTGCCATTAAGTAGCATAGACAACGTAGACGAACAGTTATGTTTAGGAATATTGAAGTATAGTAAATGGTGCCACGCTACAAAATAAGGGAAAAACGGATCTTTTACCGCAGAAAGGCGGAAACCCCAATTGAACGAGTTTACTTTATAATATTCTTTCAGTTCACACCGAATCATGTATACTGATCGACTCAATTAGTCACAAAAGTATTAACGTTTCCTCCAAAACCGGTCAGGACTTGTCCTTCATTTTATCCCTGTCTATAGTTGATATAGTAGAGATAGAATGCGGCTCCAAAATCTATAAAAAAAAGTTCACGCTTCTAAGCGATGGTATTTCATTTGCTATTTTTGACTGCGATCGACCTCAAAAGCAAGGCGAATGTGAAAGCATAAACAAGTTACCAGGTACTAAGGCGGCATAGTGTTTTGGCTACAGGAGAATTAAATTATTTATTCATTTTCCTGTGTTTGCGTCTTCAGCTTAGATAATAGGTGAGTTTACCATATAATATTGCGGTCTCGCTTTCCATGGCTTCACAGACTAAAAAAATGGTATATAACTTAGGGACGGACGGCACGTGTAGCCCGTGGAGTTCATAATTCACTCATTGATAACTAACTCTATCAATGAGTGTGAACCGGGTCATCATCCCACTATAAACAATGCCTATACATTCGAATAGCGAAAATAACCAAAAGTCAACAATTTTCCTTTTATCAATACAACGGTCACCTGCATTTACTTAATTTGGTGTTTTTCTTTTTCGTTGGGCAATTATACGTAAATTATTAATGTAAAAGTAGCAAGTGGACGGTGACATGTATAGCGAAATCTGTACATCTTAGGGGTGTAAGCTCTTCAACGAAATTATTTCCCCCAAAGCTAATAACAACGGAGGTGCAAGATTCCCAAAATCGTTTTCTCCACTTTCTATCTTTCGTATTATGGGCAAGGTAGTTCTTATCTCTATGAATCTCCAACCATTTAACCCGCTGTAAAACTTGCTTTGATTCCGAATGTAAATTAACCATACCTCCCAGCACCACTAATAATGCTACTACCGCGTCCAAACTAACAACACCTAACACAGCCATCAGTGTTAAGCTACTATCGTTTGCCGCAGCCATCCGAACAAGCACAGCGAAACTTCCTGATAAAATCGAGATCGCTCCAACGATGGTAACAGTTAGAGAGTCAGTTTGAGCCGAGTTACAAAGTATATTTAGAATTTGAATTTGCCGGTACATTGTTATCGCTTTGTCTTTGAATCTACTAGTCCTCATCAGTTTGTTCCAAAATCTTAAAAGAATCCGCAAAATTCATTTTAAATTTTTTTTAAATAAAATACTGAAATGACTTGTACGACCACTGTACAGTTGCTTACAATTGTATTCCGTCCCGGATTACAAATATTGACAGTATTTCGACCGAGGTGACCACGAAAATTGTTCCGTGTATACCAAAGAACCAAGCCCAACAATTTCCAATCAATAGTGTCAGCTTTATTAGTTGTCCCAGGAAATATCGACAGTATTTCGACCGAGGTGACCACGAAAATTGTTCCGTGTATACCAAAGAACCAAGCCCAACAATTTCCGATCAATAGTGTCAGCTTTATTAGTTGTCCCAGGAGAAAGTTGACTAAAGACACGTTCTCTAGCACGTCCGAACGGTAACGACACTCTCGAAGAATTCCATACCCAGCCAGAGACACTTTACATGGATTTTGCCAGTGAAACCCAAAGATAAATGCTGCGGGAAACAGGGCTCCATTTAATAACGCTACCGGAATAAACGCAAAATTAAGAAATTCTAAAAATGACAGTGACGTAATTCTTTTGGATATTCCGGCATATTTCTGGGTCTGGTCTACACTAAAATGATGATCAGTGAAACGGAGGACGCCATTCAAATACCTAACTAACTGAAGTCCCTTCAATCTAATTTGATGTATGTGCAGAGTGAGGATGCTCAACATCGCTATGGTCAGCCATCCAAGGAGTTGCTCGTTCATGCTTAATTTTTCTCCCGTCATTGTTTTCCCATATAACATTTGCAGTATAATAACGAACAAGGAAAATGCGAGAAAGTAACTTTTTACAGTAAGTCTACGCTTCTCAATCTTACTCACAGAGTGCACAGCAAAGGTCCCCTGAGCACCTTCTTCCTCTGATTTATCAACGAACTCTAGTGTAAATGGTAAGCATTTGACAAACGCAATTTGCTGCAACTCCAGTGACAAAAGATGAGTTTTATTTATCAACATTTTAAGTATCGATATATCAAATCGGTGTATAAAAACTTTAACGGTTACTTGGTTACTGCCTACTGCACTGAAGGGTATGAAATTCCAAATGTGACTTGACTTTAATTTAAGTAACATGTCGTATGTCGATTAGTTTTGTCAGTTGCCAGTATATAATGTGCTATAAGGTATTGGCCTTCATTGAAATAATTCATAAATATTACAACGATGGAAGGGAAAGTTCGTACTAACGAACATGAGAAAGGGACATGAGATACGAATCGGAGGATAAGTCAAATATAAACTATTTTATTAATTTATTTATCTAATCAAGCGACTGTCTGAGAGAAAAAACCTTTGTTGTCTAAACTGACTAAAACGTTATTATTATCATTATCTTGAATTTCTAAATACAAAAGGCGCGTGTGTGTCCATTTTCCAATTGTTGTGATGTAGTAAAGTCCACCAATTTATTATGTTTAAGGTTGAATTATACTATAAATATGCGAAATAATATACATATAATAGAGTAATTTATAATAATAAGTACGTATATAAGAACGTCTTGTCATCAGTATGGTTCATGTATAGGTAAATAAATAGTAAGTACCTATTTCCTTGCTGTCTGCGGTTGTAGGTGTCAATGTTAATCGTAGGGCCAGTAGTTAAATACCAATATCTTAGCATTAGTGACATCGTTATTCTAACAATTTGCAATAGATGTATATTATTAAATACTACTATTGTATATATGCATTAAATTCCATATATTCAGTTATGTAAGTATGCACCTTAAATGAACAATTTATGCGCGAATTATAGATAAACACTATCAAAAATGGGTTTAGATGAATATATTAATGGCAGTGGACAGTTGATACGTCATTATTATATGTTTCCATTTCGCGTATTTCACGGCAGCAGGAAAGCCATGAACTCTCCAAACCACATATTAGCATGTTCAGTGGAACATATTATTGTCGGACCTTTGCCTCACCCTTTTTTGGTAGTAATATTATTGTGTGTCGTCCTATTTTAAATAATTAAAATAGGACGACATTTAAGTTAATGCAGTTAATAAACTTACAAGATCACACCATCAGTAATGAAATTAAAAAAAAATAATGTAAAATTAGGACATACTAAGCATTTTAGTGTACCTGCGGGAAATGTTTTCCGTTTGAGAACCGACGACATTGACTTGACACCAGGGTTTTGTGGTGGGTTCCTTTCGATTAATTAAATCGGCGTTGGGGTGATCTGTTTTTAGCGTTTTATATTTAACACCGACCTGACTCTCCGTGAATCCTCTTTACCACAGAAAAAGCATCTCTAGAAAACGGACAACAATGGGAAATTTTCTATGATGATATGATATGATTCCTGTCAAGGATTGTTATTTCAAACTATTTCGTCTGCGCATTCAACATTTCATAAAGCCAAATAAAATCCTAATTGGAAAGTAATTAGTAATTAATAGTAAGTAACTGAAACTATAATAATTTGTTTATACACAAAGAAAAGTATACGATTTATTTATTTTTGATACATTTTTTATTAACTCACTGAAACTTTTTTCCAAAATATATTGTGTAATATGCATTTGTGTATATGTATTCGCTGTTTTATCTATAATTATATGATGTGATCATGCACAAATTATTAGTCAATTTTATTTTGTCACACGTACCAATTGTAGTATTATAATAATATTTAACATCATTAAATATTTAATATAAACTGTTTCCTATGCCCAATATCAGTCTGCGAATACACCCACTTTCGCTTATATCTAACTCTTGCATATCGAAACTACAGTTTCAATGATTTGTGCCATATTTCAGGAAAAACTATTAGTACTGATAAATTCGCCTAATCCTTGCATACAACATAAGTCTAATTAGTAATATGAACACAGGCGAATAATATTATTGCATTTACACGAATTTTTCAGGGCTATTCTATGAACAAGAATTTCTTTCTATTTTTCGAAGTGAAAACTATAATGTGCTTTCCTAATTAAAAAAATTCTGGATGTGGCGCCTAATAACTTTTAAATGGTGATTAGCGCCTCTGAAAACTACAAGTTTCCTCTGGTATATAGGGTCTAGCCCTGTAGGGATATTCTCCCGGTCCACTATAGTCATCCTCTGTGTTTACCCGTGTAGGCGGACTGCCCGTCAACTTCAATAAATCGGAGTCCTCCAAGTCTGCCACTTGTACCGTATCCCGATAAGCCAAATCCCGAGAACAAGTACTGACTTGCGCATAAGTCTCGTGGAAATTTTTGAGTTCTTCTCGTTTCTCTGCATCCCAGGTTACATAGTTGTCCGATATTTCTGTCATTGTAAATCCTGCCAAATCTGATGGCCTGACTGCCACCCATTCCAGCAAATCCTCATTCCACGTAACGTTGCTGACCCCTAGGAATTTCCGCCGATATTCTGTCGACACATGCTCACTTTTGCAATAGCTATAATCGCTAACTCGATTATAGTAAAACAGAAAAGCTGTGCACACTTCTTGATTGTTCCTGTAGCCTCCAACGACGGTACCATTGGTCCAAGTACTGTCGAAAGTGCACTCTAGAGTCAATTGATCCCCTGGATATAATTGTACCTGTATTTGAGAAGAGGATAGAAAATTGTTGAGTTGTGTAGTGAAAATGTAGTTGTCAATGTAACATTCTTAATAGCGTGTAGTTGTTGATTTCGTCGGGACTCCACGCAGTCATTGTAAATTTACTCTAGTTTGCTTACCAAAATTCACGTTGAAATCTAATTGTATTTTGTCAGTCAGTCAATTCAGTCACTCAAAATTGTCGTCCGTTGATTACATACAAAGTCAACGTTGTGTAGGCATTTGAAAAACAGTGTTCAACAGTACCTCTTTCCTCAAGTGTCTTGCTTCTTGAAAATCACTCCTGTAGTTATCATCATATAAAATCCAAGGTAATTCTTCGCCGTCATAAGTAAAATGCCGAAGTCTTCCACCCCTGGCTGACAAGCGAGCGTGGATGGTAGCAGCGAATATTTTAATTCCTTCCCGGGGAAACATTCTTCGTGTACACTCTCCAGGACAGTGATGGAATATCCTATGATCCGTCGTACTTGGCGGTATCAATATGGATGGGGGCAGCGCAGGATCCTGCTGACCTACAATCAGCATGCCACCTTCGTATTGCCGAAGTCTGCTGGTGTAGAAGA
The DNA here is from genome assembly GCA_027744055.1 of Callyntrura sp. NNG-2020. Taxonomy (NCBI): domain Eukaryota; kingdom Metazoa; phylum Arthropoda; class Collembola; order Entomobryomorpha; family Paronellidae; genus Callyntrura; species Callyntrura sp. NNG-2020. The sequence goes on from JAHZNE010004243.1 coordinate 13,939, forward strand.
AATCCAAGCGCATGTCTACAATAACGTTGGTTCTCCTTTCCGCATTTTCGTAGTGCACCTGCAGCATGTAGTACTCGTCAGCACGTTGGCCGAAAGGAATTCCAACGTGCGAAGGAGTGAACATGGCTCTACCACCAACCGCCCACCCAGCAAACAACTCGGTACAAAGATGAGTTGGTATTGGACCTTCAGTTGGTAACCGGGATACGTAGCAACTTTGTTGGACATCAACCAATGGTTCAAAAATTTTACGAGGATTCGTCTTTCCGGGGGCGTTGCATTTAAAGATCATCACTCTTGGTGCGCGACGACGACTTCCTGAACTATGGAAATACAAATCCCACCCAATCATGTGATGCTTTCTGTTGAGAGTGGGAGCCTTATGAATCGAACAAACGTAAGAAGTGCTATTTTCTGGGATAGTTATCTCTCTTCGAATGCTCCAAGGCTGAGCGTTGTCTGGTGTGACGATGGAGGGAGCCCCATTGAATCTTCGGTCTCGAGGAATACGGGGTGAGTAGTCGGGATCCAAAAGGTAAATATTTACGGCTCCTTGTACACCGTACTTCCGACCAGATTCAAAATCATCGCTAAGTCCATATCCCCAAAGTATAGTGATTTTGTTTTCCGTAATGGGGTAGTCGAAAGGGTCGCAAGTATCTATGGCTCGACTGAAGCTAAGCACCGTGTGGGTTTTATTCTCCCACGCAGCAAGTAGAGTGTAGTCATTTCTGCTGTCTTCTTGAGGAGTATTACTGTTTACAGCGTACCTATCCGCAAAATATGGTTGACCGTTCGAAAACACTCCGCCTGTAACGATATCCGCACCGGTAGTTGCTGCACTAGCATTATTTGCCAACCCAAAAAGGGCATAGCCTGTTGTACCCGCAGTCACGTTGAAAATAATTTCTTTTCTGCTCCAGTCTACTTGCCACTCCAGGTAATATAAACCTTGCCAATCCAGCCATTCAGCACGATAATATGGGTTATTCCCAATCATATACCCTTGAACTGTCACAGGTTGCCATGATGACAAAATCACTATTATTCCCACCAGAATCGATGGGGATAATCCCCACGAGCGTTGCATTTTGCTAACCTGGTCACTTAAAATTTGCTCATGCACGTTAGCTCAATACAACGTGCAAATCCCAACTAGTACCTTTGCATATGTTGTCTTCTTACACACTGCACGACCTACCATTTTTTTGGCAAAGAAGTTTGCGAAGCGATGATATATCAATTTAGTAAAATTATGTGTGCTTCAGAGCATTGTAACATCCTAATCCCTGTACTAAAATGATGAAACTTCTAGATAAGCAACAGTGCATATCTGATGAGATGTGTGCCCAACCTCCCTGCCTGTCGAGTTCACGCATAAATAGGTTTGCATTTTCTTGCACAGGTAGTAGACAACGTGGTTGTTTTCAGCAAAATTCTTTCATATGAAAAGACGCATGTTATCGAACGCTTATCTTTCTGCTACTGCCTTTGTTGTTTCTATTTACCTAAATATAACAATACTTTTCAACGATTTGCCTGCGTTAAAGTAATGACAATAATGCAGCAAAGTAGAATACATATCAGTGCTTCGTTGTGTGCCCTTTATTAGTTTATAGCAACAGCCAATGCACTTTAAGTATGTCCATTTACCCATTTTACATGCTATTAATTGTCGAAATGATAATTATATTTTATGCAAGACGGATTGCAGAAGAGGTACAAGCAGCAGAAAGAAATTATGCCAAGTGTCATGGGTATTAAAAATAAAATCCAGCAAGCTAGCATGTAGTTATGTGGCGAAATGCGTAAACCACCATATAGAGTGACGTAACCACACGCTTCTTAATGTTACTGCTGTTGTCAACATTACTATGATTTGTAATGATTAATGATGAACCTAAACTTTGACCTCCTATAGCAGGTCGGTCAGTCAAAATTTGCTGTTACTTGCTAAGTAATTTAAATCGTTATACCAAATTTGTGTCAATTTGGATAAACTATAATCTTTTACTCCCACCATTACGTTATCCCTTGTGGGCTGACCTTGACCTCACAAGTTAGCTGAACATGTGCCAAATCATAATATTGTTTGACGAAAACATATAATTCTCATTTTTTGTATTTTAGATTATGGGCGATCGGATAGACGGACAGACATCGTAAGGTTAAAAAATAGTGTCGCCACTAACAAAATAATAAAATAATAAAATGGATACATGTATTCTATTAAATGGTACTTACTACTAATATTATTAATTTTCAGTTTTTGGTATTTATTTTCTTTGAATATCATGTAAATAATAACTGCCCATGTACGACGATTTTTGTGCTGTTTGTGAGTTTAAACATGCTATACGTATTCATTGGCTTGTTTTATTTTGTAGAGTTATTAGTAATGCAATAAAAGAGAAGTTATTATATATAGTGACTAAAGACATGTGCCGGTTATTTTGCTGGTGCACTACTAATTTTACACTGGACTGTATCGTGTTATTGCTGCTCCAACACCGTTAGTATTAAGACACGACTCGTAGTTTCTACTTCTACTCAATCCGAGATTTATTTAATGGAACAAACCTCTGGAAAGTAACCAACTTTAATGTAGTAGCGCATATTGAAGTAGTAAATTAAACAGAGGGGGTTCCCAGAATGAATACTCCATGGTACTAGTCGCGATTAATTGATGTGAAAGAAAGGAAAATTAAACGCATTGTAATAATTTTGCATCACCGAGTTCTCGAATTGAACTGGGAGAATAAGATAAAATGTATAAACTCTTTTGTAAGGGAACTTTATTTTCATTTCAAACATTTCCATCCCTTTTAAAGTTTAGAGTTGAATCGATGCTTTTATTTATTTAAATAGTTGCTTCTCAGATACTTTACCCGTTCATACTATCACGCTTTTTTAAATAAATAAATTGAAAAAAAAACAAGTTTACCAACGAAGCAGTCGCGCAAGTTGATTCACATCTTGCTGATTTACTCTGACAGACAAATGAGACAAACCGCTGACTAACTCCTTTTAGTTACCATTCAATTATTGCATGCATGACTCACCTTTACTAAATTTATCATCATACCAAAAAGTCAAGTACAAAAAATGTGAATACTGCACACTGCAGCCCTTCATAATTGCTTTGGAATCATATCCAACTTGGTGTGTCTCTATATGAGTTGCTTTCATAGGTTCCTCTGCTACATTTTAATTACGATTATTGATCTGTGAGCTATCATGCGTGTTACTAAAATCTGCATTTTTGCCACAGCAACTGTTGAAGAGTGAATATATCGGCACAATTTTTGTTTGATACGTTAAATCGTGTATGCATATTTATTGACCATTTATTTATTAGTGTACTTCTGAACCTGCCACACAATAATTACGTATAGATAAAATCTCACGCCAGACTTGTTACGACGGTAATATAAATCAATCAGACCGCTAGGTACTTCTACATGTAAATTTAATAGAAAAATCTGCAAAGGAACATTGAGATAATGATGCAAATCATTATAAAAATGACATCTTCGCAGATTATGTAAACAATTTGTACATCATCAGGAAAATTATTAGTCTTAAGTTGTTATGCAAACAAACATGATAACACCATTAGAAATTACCCATACACCATTATTAATGTTGAACTCAGGTATAAATAATACTGCATTTTGGGTACCAAAAGCACACCATGACCACGTGCCACACCTCCACGTATTTACTGACATATACAACTGAATTAATTTGGCTGGTTAATTTTTATAGCATAGTCGGTGTACTGCATTATTGCACATGATTTCATTTCAACACGCCTTTAACTCAGGTTTTGTCGTCTGTCGTCTGCACCTGTTGGTAGTTGTGTCGATTCTCCAATAAAGTAGCAACAAGAGTGCATTAAATATTGAAATATGAGCAAGAACATGTTATAACGATAAACATGCTATAGAAATTTTATTAATTGCTTAATTATCTGACGACACGTTGACATATTTCTCAATTACTTACCAGCAAACAATATTGCATTGAGTACTTGGGAGAAGAGTTTTGTTTTTTCATGAAGGGTTATTCTTATAAACTCACCACTTCCAGACCCACATATTCTTGCAACATATTTTTTCATTTGTTCACCGGTTGAGGATTTTGTCATTTGCCATAATATTTTTTGTCAGTGACATTACGTCTGAAAACTTTAAAAGAAAAAAGAACTGGGACAAACATTTTTCAAGTTGACGTTCTCTCTGGTTGAGATTCGCTCTCTATTTGTATCTCATCTCGCTAATTTCTTAATCATCATAGACTATATAATATGGTTCATAAATAAATATATAGAGTTCATAAATATAGAGCACATGGATGTACATTATTTAACTGTGGAAGCCTGACGTGATTGTTGAACTTGTCTTTGTCATTTTTTGCATGTCAATAGATCAACAAAAATACCATCTTCCAGAAACGGCAAGTTGAAGACATTGAAGAGATACATACTAAGCGTTGGAAAGAATTTAGCCGTTGCCACAGATCATAGATGGCATTCAATGTTTGATGAATGTAACCATTCACGACCAAAGATTCACGGGTTACCTGTTTCCTTTATGTCAATAGATAGTGAAATTTATCCGCCTCAAAACTCCAGAATCCTGTTCTCACGAACTTTTGTAGTCCAAGGGGAAATGCAGCTAGGTTATTTAGAAATGAGTAAATGAGTATAAGTTTGTTTACAAATATTTGGAATATATGTTTATGTATTCACGCTATTGCAAAAACACACGGAAACATCTCGCGCGCACGTATTTGGAGCGATTAAAGGTTGCGCTTTGCTCGATTTTACTCGATATTCAGCCCTTGGCATAGTCTATCCCCCAAAATAAAAAGTGACGGTGTATGTCGTGAATTCGACGATCGCATCGTGAATTTCCGTACGCACCACATCAAACCACGATATACGTATCACTTACGTACTACAATGATAGAAAGGCTTTTTTAAAATCAAATCATAAACATTATTGTTTTTGCTTTTTTTTCTTTAGTAAAAATGGAATACTTTGATTTAATCTTAGTTTATTTATGATTTATTATACTTACTTATAACTTATAGTTATGTCGTCTCACAAGTCATTTTTCGTCCTGATTTATCATGACAGCCATTGGTGGTGATTAATTTAGAAAAATAAAAAGCATCATTTTCTATATGAAGCCTCCCTGTAGTAGACCTGCCAATCGTCATGACTCATGAGACCTGTAAATTAAAAAAAGATTTTGAATTTATTTACATAAGTGCTGAAATTACTTTGTTATATATTGGTTCGTAATACTTTTGAGTATTAAAAATGATAGTTTAGATAAGATTCGCATAAAGCCCTGTAAACACGATGGAGGTGGATGGAGCACTTGGGAACAAAAATCTTGGTCTATCAGGATCTTGGTCACTTTATGCTTGTTCAATCTATTTTGTTTAGTTTCCTTCCTTGTTGTCTTGCCGTTTTCTAAGAAACA
>JAHZNE010004244.1:0-15048 GCA_027744055.1 Callyntrura sp. NNG-2020
CACACACGTCTACACACACAAGTATACACAAGCACACACAAGCACACCGTACCTTCTCACAAAAGCGAAATTCTACTATCCCGCGATCCGAATCTGTGGGGCTCAAATATCCCCAAAAAATACTACACGGCGTTGAAAACGCAACAACCAACATAAATGCTCCAAATATCCATCTTAATCTTGGGATCAAAAGCAGGGTATCAAGAAAGGGGTCATTTTGCTCCAGTAATACTTCCACGAAAGAAAAGAATTTACGGCAAGTATCTCTTGGCAAATTTCTCCCCATTCCGGTAACTAGTAGATTCACAATGGCGCTCAAACTGAGAAGGACCGCAATTAAAGTAATCCAGACGGGAGTTTCATAAACGCTGTAAAACTCTTCCAAGGGAAACTTGGACTTTCCTCTCGTCCCACAACTGATGAACCGTAAACTCGACAACAAATTTGGGTATTTAAAGACGCTTTCAACTTTTGGGTAATGGTCTGCATACGTGTAATAATGAATCCGCCAGTAAATCTTACTGATGAAGGATGACCCTGAATTAAGTTCCTTAAGTTTATCCTTAAACGCCTTACCATTGTGACATCTTATACCGCCGACCTGGGTGTACGTAAAATTTTTCATGACGCTCATTAAAAAGTAGACCAGTGATTGGTGAAACTGTTGCTCAAAAGACTCCAAAAACCGACGTTTGGTCAAAAGCGGATTTGGAGCATTCCAGAATACATGTTGACAAATGTCCTCTTTTTGCTTTAGGTAGGCAGTAGGTGTGCCGTGATTTATAAAGCGGCTATCGGTTACCACCATTTGTACGGGTGCTACTGATTCTATTATTGCCCCCAGATCACTCCAGGACCAACGCATCAAGTCATATTGGATGATGGATATACCTCCCAAATCGTGTTCACTTGGCTTGAAGACGTTCACCGTTGTTAATTTACAAGGAACTGAAATACAACTGTATTCTTTGAATATTAACACGAAACAAAATATTTTTAAGAAATGTATGGTACGATAGTAGTAGTGGTTTTTAATTTGTAATTTTAGTCTGTTAAAAAAGGATTGGTTCGTGTACTCAGCCCCAGTGGGGGAATGAGTGTAAACAGTGAATTCGGCTGACGTGGTGGACACTGCAGGGGTGAAATTGTTGTTCGTGCCTCTCCAAAATGTTGTAGGATAAAAGATATGTGAAGTTGAAAGGATTTCTTCTGGTGGGAAAATTTCCATTTGGAGGTAGCAGTTCCAAGGTCTTGTGTGTGCCGTGAAAAGGTGGAATATAATTCTAACGCAGTAATGCATTCTGCCTGGTTGAAATACTAAAGGTTCCAAATATAGGGACAGTAAACATGGATGTAAGCTTGTGCTGTTCCAATCTTTTCCGTCAAACGAAAATCCTTTAGGTATCCAGGCATACGATCTTTTCCCGTTCATCTTAAAGTATGCTAGACCCAGGACAAAATGACGGATAATCACAGGATATTTTGTGGATAACAGGTCGATATTTTCAAAATTGTGTATAGTAACTAAACATCTGCCTCTTTCAAAAGGAGCCATTAGAGTATTCAAATTTTGTATCGCATTATGTTTCTTGAAGTTTTTCTGATTTTCTGCGTACGCTTGCCAAAAGGGAGCGTCGTGATGCGTTTCTGAAACCTTGACTAGTTCACTTAGCTGACGGACGTGTAAAGTATGGGTGGTGCCAGCAAGTGGAATTATTTTAATAGAAATTAGAAACCAGATGCTTTGAAACATTTTAAAATGTCTAGCGAAAGAAACTTGTTCGGGGTAAGGCGATATCAGGAAAATTAGGAGACAGTGAGCACGAATTAAACTAGGCAACAAATGAGCTAAAAATTACAAAAATTAATTATTAAATTTTGCGTTACTATTAAATTTAAACAAAATATATACAAATTAATCCACAGCCTGGTTGAAACACGAAATACATTCTCTACATCATACGAAAAATTTGTTTTTAGCTTGTTTCTGTTTGTTTCCCAGTAACCAGGCAACATATCCCGTATCAATTGTAGTTTTAATTACTTTCTTTCTGTAGTTAGTCAACATTCCTACTACAAATACTGTTAGAATAAATTAAACTAGCATTTGAATAGTGATAACTTAAAAAACTAAATGGGCAATACTACTTGTATGTGGTGTTATATGCCACTGGTTTAATAAGACGTTGCTTATTAATCACAAAAACTTAAGCATTACGGTTAGAAATAATATTCCAAAACGAAGTGACCTTTTCTGTCTTCAAATTGTATGTACAATTATAATATATATATCCATGTTCTGAGTGAATTTTGAAATAGGGTTTCATAATGCAGCCTTCCGTTATTTTGATATTAAAATTCTTTCCGTTGACTGGAAAGTAGTTTTAACATAGAGAAATTACGTCGCGATAGTTTATGTCCATTTATCAGAAAGGACCTTTAAAAGTTCATAAATTATCATTTTGGTTTTAATTGCTTTTTATTGTTAATTAACGACATTCAGCTGCGAATAAAATGATATGAACAGACCTACTTCATTGAGTAAGATATTTATTACTACATTTATAAGTGCATATTTTTCAATTTTTACCGCATAAATGAATGCAAATTTTGACCAATGGATATAATAAATGAATTTACTACATACATGCCGAAAGCCTAAAAATGAAATAAGAAATAAATTAAATAGTTGGTGTTGATAATTCCAAAGATCAGAGTACGGCACTATATTTATTCAAAATGAAAATTGACTTGATTTAACCTTAAATTATCTTAGCTAATGTATTAGTGTCACCAACTCTTTCATAAAAAAGTAAATATATGGTAAATAGTATACCACTCATCTGCGTCTGTTAGATTCATTTTTATTCTTTCAAATTTGTAGAGCTTTAAAAGCGAAAATTAATTTATAGTTTATTTATATTTCCTAAACGCAATCTCACTACCGATTAACGATATCGCTCCCCACACCACCAAGCACACCATCCCCGGCCACACCAAAGGATGCGTCAGTCCCATTCCTCGCACAACTACCGAACGTAAAGAAATGGTGGGGAAATGTGTGGGCATGATCCGTCCTAAATACAGCGCAGCCGGGGTCATTGCCTCTGTTGGAAAAACGGCCGCTCCATATAGTATAAAAACAGGAACAAAAAACACGCCAACGACTAACGCTTCCACCTCGTCCTTGCAAACAACTCCAAAAAATATGCCGAGAGTGGCGCCACAGATACCGCACAACAGCAGGAAAGTTAACCACAGCCAAAATGGTCCTTCAATTGCTATCCCAAAGACGAAATGGACCAACAGTTGCCAAATTACTATTTGAATAACGGCAACGGCAGCCTGGGTTATGAGGTAGGCCGCATACACGTCCACGGTTTGGAGACCGGCTGCTCTTGCTCTAGTCAGAGTCCCTTGCTTACGATCTACAGCAATGGACATGTACTTCAACTGAACAACCCGAGTACTCAAGTAGGGCTGTCGGAACAAGGAGGACAAGAGGGATAATCGTATCCCGAAATACACTGAAGTTCCTCCCTCTTTATTTGCTTTTACTGCTTCAATAATGCTCATACTTGGGGCGATTTGTCCCCCCATCCCCCTGTTCCGGCAACCTTACATGCATATTAATGGAAAATAAATATAATTAATTCACGGATACCTGAAATTAGTAATAAGGCTGCAACTCCCATGGTGATATTATAAAGGGAACTGCAATTAGCAGAAATATCCCGTTACTAATAATACTACGGCGAACAATTTATTTCGATAAATTTGCAGGATTAAAAAAGTCAACATTTACCATATTGTAACGCCTGCTAATACGTACTCCATCAGTCCTCCGTTTTCCTTTCCATATACCGGCGGCCGAAACTACACAAGAGCAGACATTAAGTTAGTTTCTGAAAAGCAAGACATGACTACATAACGTGAAGTAATGTGTATCCTTACAAGAATAGGCAGTTCTGCCAAGTTGGTACCCAAGTCACATGATCGTACCACTTGTCGCAGGTATTCCTGGAAAGAGGATATGAGGTGACTGGTGATAAACGCACTTCCGATAAACTCTACGAAAACGACATTAAAAAACTAAAGACACCCACTTACTTGTCAATGAAAATTAATTACAACTAACTGGTGTAACATACGGGAACAGTCCAGTCGAGCCGTGACTCGAAATCCCTCCAAAGTAGAATTCAGCGCAAAATTACCCGCCACCGCGCGGTCAATCCCGTGTTGGGTGTAATTATTGGGGATCGTCAAATACCCCCAAGTTGTCCCTTCATGCACTTGGGATAAAGCGTCATCTTCGTCCTTCGCCGGGATGAGAGTAACCCGGGACCGGAGAAGGTTAAGGTACTTACAACTAAATGCGGATAACTCACAGGAATTAGTGAAATGCTGCGGCATTTCACACTCCCCCATCCAATTGTCTATTTCATGGTTAACCACTCCTAGCTCCATCCCTCGGGGTTCGGAACCCACGGCGAGCATTGTTAGCGCGCCTTGAATCGATGGTATGAATAGTATCACGGTAAATAGTCTATAATAAAAACAAAAATTTTAATGAGAATGTTAATTTTACAAAAATAAAGTTCACTAATTGGCGTCCTGCGGCGTCTTACGGTAAATGCCTCCACAGTATCAGAAATAGAACTATAGTATAGCCTTGTATTCGTCTCCAACTTCGAAAGAGTCCAGAGTTTTGAATTTTCGAACATATATCTACATCTCTATTATTGTCATCGCTGTGACATTTCGTCTCTTCTATGTAGTGGCTGATGTCAAAGGGTCGAAACTTGCCCCTCATCTCGTCATATTCTTCATTAGTTACCGTTACACTGGAAGATATGACGTGGCTACTTAGCCACGATGGGATTACTTCATTAATTGGAAATGACTTGTCTACTACGTCTGGCACGCGTTTTTCATCTTGGCGACACAGTTGCAACACAACTTGCTCTAGTCGGTCACAGTTATGATTGTCAAGGAGTGTCTGAGGGGAGTCTTCCACGAGGAGACGCCCGTTTCTCATTATACCTACCTAGTAGTAACAGAAAGATGAATGCTTTCACAGAGACAAACTAGTTATTTACTGACTTTAATTTAGTATTTAACACATACAGTGTTAGAAAGTCGGGCTTCCTCGATGTAGTGGGTCGTTATTATTATTGTTGTCCCAAGTGTATCTACCAAGCCGTGAAGGTGGGTCCAAATCCTGTAAATTCATTGCATATTATTATTTAAAGGCGAAAACAAAGCATGTAATGCATACAAATTATAATGAAGCATTAAGGTACTTGTAGCTTAGCATAATAAAACTAGATGCTGTAACCATACATTTTGTGAAAATTTTGTCAAAAAAATAAAGCATTAAAAGTTTAATTGAAGAGGCTAAGCATTTATGAGACATGATTTTATGAAACTTAAGGTAAAGTTCAGTTGTGAAATGGCGTTCAACAAAAATAAATTTGACGACTAGTACCATCCTAGAAAAAATCTGCATTTGATATTTTAAATGCAAACAAATAAGTGAAATTAATTCGTTTGTATTCGTTCGTAATACAGAGATTTTAAAAACGTGTTCGGTTGAAGTGCGATTTTTATAGCTCTTGCTTAATTGGCAGCTAAATCGATCGGTGACAACTTTAGTGAGCTTTAAAATTTAAATTATACAATTGCTATTAGTTTGTACGGATGTCTTTGTAACACAAAAGTCTAAATTTGGGAAATCCTGGTAGTAAATTCAACTCCGACTTCCGAGTATTGAATATTAAGTTTAAAGGATCTTACGAAATATGTAAAAGTTGTACTTTTATGCTAGATATCAAATTCATACATTATATTGGGTTCATCTACATTTAATTTACATACATTGATACATTTAATATTTGATGGCACCAGTTTGTCATAGTTGTAATACATTTATTTAAACGGAAAGGCAATAAAACTAACGAAATTTGTATATTGAGCTCACTGAAACCCTTCAACTGTTTTATACAACTGATTATAACTTACACAAAAGGCGTTTAATTTTAAGCATTTTGATTAAGCATAATAAAGCATAAACGAGATAGGGATAAAACAGACGGAAGAAAAATAAAGCATAATTTTTTCCGCTTTAATTATTATATAACTATATACGATGTGCATGGAGACATTCATAAAAGAAGTTTACCTTTCCCTAAGGAGAGGGTCTAATCCTACGGTGGGCTCATCCAGGCAAAGCAGATCAGGCGAGTGTATCAGGGCCAACGCCAAAGACGCCCGTCGTTTCTGCCCTCCACTGAAAATGACATGACGACTTCAATACTCACATTTCTAAACGATAAAATTAGTTGGGGAATTAACCTTAAATGTCGAATTTGTTTAAAGTGAGTGGGGAGTTCCAGCAGATCCTGAAGGAAGATCCATCTTTCTTCTATTTCTTTACTGCTCATGTTGTAAATGCTCCCATAAAACTGGCACACTTCCTTCACCGTTAATTGATCGTACAATGCCAGATCCTAAATACACATCAACTTTATTTATGAACATGATCTCTGTTTTGGAGGAACTGATATTACATTGAATTCCTCCGCTATATCCTTCTATTGTAAAGTTACATCTACTGGGGGGTCCCCCTCATCCCCCCTCTTCCGACGGCACTTTCTATTTATAAAATCTGGTACTCTGCCACCAATCCAATTACCTGCGGCATGTACCCCACAGTTCTTCCCGGAACACGATTTGCTTTTGTACTCGGTTCCTTGCCAAACACCAGCAGTCTTCCAGCGTCCCACTTCAACAATCCGACGACACAAGAAAGAACCGTTGTTTTCCCACAGCCACTTGATCCCAACAACCCGTATCTAAAATGCAAGTTTTTACCACTTTAATGTGTAAAATTTTCATCATGGGAAATATATTTCGCAATATTTGCCTACATCGTCCCTGTTGGCACCCGCATCCCAAAATTTTGCAAAATCGGCGGCCCGTGATTCGAATAACGTTGGTACACACTCTTGGCAAAAACCGCACACTTTTCAATTTGCACTGCACTCTCCTCCCTGAAATTCACTACAACTGGGGATGCAACCCCTCCACTTCCTCCGTTGTTACCACCGATCATCCTAACGTGCACAAAAGTAACCTGCAGTTCTTAACCAAAAATCTTAAAAACGAATTATTTTTAAAATTTCTCAATTCTACAAATGGTTAAGAACATGTTACATGCTCCGTCCTCACTGTCTCCTGTCTGCTGTCTGCCTGGCCTCTCCAGAAAAACTAAAGAGAATTTAATTCGATTTTTGTCTAGGTATTACGCACAGCAACATCGTAAAAAAGACGATTAAAAAAATGAACTGAGTTCCCTACAGCAGCTCTTCGTGTACTGACCCTAGCAATTATCATGACAAAATGTTGCCATCCCAAAAACGCCACGTTACGTGTAACATTCTCTGCGTACATTTGTGAATCAGGCATCAAGAGGAGTGAACCTGCTTGGTATATCCATAATTAACTCGTCTTCTCTACACAAAAAGAATACGTTGACCAGTATCGGTATCCTGAAAAACCGGTACTCCCTGTCGGCAAGAAAAAAGAGGACCGTCAACCTACCGTCGTTTTAATGCTGTCCGAAGAGAGAAACAATAATAATAATATGATGATGACGATGACGACAGCAAATAGGGATAAAAAAATTATCCTCGTAAAATCGCGATTTTACTACCTGGATGTGATGCGATGATTATTTGTGGGGTTATATAAACTAGGTAGGTTATTACTGCCACGATGAAGGTAATTACTACGACCCACCTGTTTTAATGAGACAACACTATACACAGCACTTATGGACTATCACATTTTACTGAAGGTAGTCCAAGGTTAGCAGTTTATAACACTGCCTTAATTTTATTGGCAGGTGTCAAGCAAAAATTCGGTAAAAATGGGACCAGGAGAAGCTAAATATTTGAGAACATGTTGTTATGGACAAGATAAAATAGGGTCCGGCTATTTTAGCTCAGTTCAATAGGTACGTTGTTTTTAATGTGCTGTAGGGTTAGTTTTATGGTCTTGTGATGATGGCAAAATTGTATGATAGGAAAATTACATAAAAGCAATAAAACAAGCGAGCGTTTTGTTTTGAAGGAAATCACATTTTACTGAAGGTAGTCCAAGGTTAGCAGTTTATAACACTGCCTTAATTTTATTGGCAGGTGTCAAGCAAAAATTCGGTAAAAATGGGACCAGGAGAAGATAAATATTTGAGAACATGTTGTTATGGACAAGATAAAGTAGGGTCCGGCTATTTTAGCTATTTGTCAGTTCAATAGGTATGTTGTTTTTAATGTGCTGTAGGGTTAGTTTTATTGTCTTGTGATGATGGCAAAATTGTATGATAGGAAAATTACATAAAAGCAATAAAACAAGCGAGCGTTTTGTTTTGAAGGATGGCTGAGTATTAGTTTGTAGTTGAGTGATGGTCAATGTTTGTAGGTATTTAAAAGGTGTAGTAATAACATTATTGCAAGGGGACAGTAGAGGACCGAACGGTATAAGAGAATTGAGAGAAAAAAATGTGTACGTAGGTAGTTGTATGTAAACAGGTTGAAATGTGGATGATGAAAAGCAAATAAAATATTATTGTGAGTGGACCAGAGCAACACAAGTGGACCGGGAAGAGAGAGACAAGACGCATGAGAGCAACTCAACAACTTTTGGTTTTATTATGATTGCGTCTTGCGTGTGTGTAGAAACATCATTTGGGAAAATGGGATATAAAATAAATAAGTGGTCAGCTAATTGGATAATTAAAGATTGCTGGGGTCTGTAGAAATATTTTCAATGTTAAGGAGATTCGCTTATTTTATGGCCGGTGTCCATAGATGAGCAGCATTTGACGTCACGTAAGATCGGCTGGAAAATACAGGAATCGTGGTAACATTTCACGACATTTCAGGTGTCTGCATTATCGTACTGTCGTGTATTACATTTTTCAAATTGCGTCATTTCGTCAAATTTTAGGAGGATAGGGGTTTTTGGTGTTGAATGTATATTGGTGAGTGACAGTTACATGGGGAGGATTTTCTTCCTCCAGAAACATTTGCATACGTCATTGACTATTTGATCTGCAATGATGCACAGTTTTTATTGGCAACTGAATGTATTTTTCGTTCATCCGAATTCATTAATAAAAGTCATTAAAAGCGATTTATTCACTGCTGTAGCACAAGGGGTCCGCTATTATGTTTTCCCAATTTTGGCGTAGAGATAATTGTGATAAATCCATTAACTAACTTATCTTGAAGTATGTGGTGAAATTTACATATTTGTATGTCATAATTTAATAAACATCTAAATATATGTGAAAACCCTAATGATGAAATATTAAAAGACAATGGCAATGATATAACCGACTTATTCAATTTTAATTCAACGAATATTATAAAGTAATTTACATGTAACTAGAACATATTTTTTTGTAAAATGCTTAACTGATGTATAACCTGACCTTTTATTTTTTTTAAACCTTTTTTGTTTGTTTTAACATTACTAAATTGTACTTACTAATTTTACACTTTGTTTATATGACTGTTCAAAACGCTGTATTTGTCACTAGAATAATTACCCTTGTGTCATATGAGGGATCTGATGACTGAATAAATTATTATTATTATTATTATTATTATTAATGTACCATTGTAGCAAAGTTGTTCTGTGATGTTAATTATATACGTACATACTTGTGAAAACAGAACTGAGGGAGATTTGTATACCGATTTTAAATTTTACAACTTTTGTAGTACGACTTATGAATTAATATTACCGTTCATTTAATATGCTTCTAAATATTTCAAATTCGTTCAAAAATGGGTAGTGCGATACTATCAGACTACCGCATACCTTCGTATGAACAATTTGCATTATCAGTTGACAAGCGAAACCATTATTTAAACCCCCGGGTGGTTTTATTAATATTCTACATTTTTGCAATGCATATTTTTCTTCGTTTATGTTTACCACGGTGGTATTTAAATTGACATGAAAAAAGATGCAAAATTTAATGAAGAATCTCAATGTTTTCCCGTCACTCGATCAAAAATTTTGTTACTTTAAATTTTTACTAAAGTTGATTTAAGAAGTTTTGTAAAGGGGTATTAATTGCACCTCCTGGGGTCTTAAATAAAGTACCTGGGGGGTTTAAATAAGGGTTCATCACACTAAGTACGTGGAACCCCTATTTAAACCCCATGGTGGGCATCAATAATGACCCATCTGTTAACTGAGCATAAAAATATGTTTTTATGTGGTATGGTAAAAGTGCCTATTACAGTTCACATGTTATACCAGAATATTAGATATGACGAGGTAAACCCAGTATCATATTATACCGCGGTAATGAACTTTTTATACATATATGATAATTTAATCCATGCAGCAATGCCAAGAAGTAAACATGTTTATAAAAAAATTTGTTTATTCATTTTCAAAATCGGGACATTCGTTTTATTTATCGGAAATTTGTTTATTTTTGTTGTGTTTCCAAGAATCAAAAAATTAACGTTTAACAAAAAATTTTATTACGTTCCTGTCTTAATCTACTTGTGTTATCGACACTATATGACTATTATGACAGTCATGTTACCACTACTACACTAAGAACAGCCTATTTGACTGATTTTATGTTTTACATATATTCAATAGTAGAAATTATATAATTATTATAATTATCAACTCAGAGCAGTATAGGCAAGAGTGTTTAGCATCAGTAGTAAAAGAATAATTTGAAATTATTAATTTATGGATTACAGAACGTTTTAAAAACCAAACAATATAGTATAACTGAATGTATTACAATTATTTTCTTCTCCTGGAACATGATTATAATGGATTTTCCCAATCGGGAATACTAAGAGTGTTTAATGTTTTTGACAAATATAGCAACTGACAAACCAAATTCATTATTCACATAGTATTATTCCCGCTAAGTCTAATACTTATCATATTCCGTCTTATAATTTTGTATATGTAAGTCATCTCGTCATACAGAATTTAACCACATTTCCAAGCAAACTACCATCATCATCTCAACACAACAACCATCTCAATTTGTTAAGATTGATCATCAAAATATTTTTAGTAAAAAGTTTAAATGGAAATCAGCAAATTAAGAGTAAACTAATATGCTTGCACTACAATTTGTTTAGATGCACATTACATGCTTTGTGTACGTATGCAAATGTTTAAATTGCCTTTGATGACGCAATACAATGTTGATATATTAATAAAGCCGTGAGTAAAACCGTGCAACAGCTACAAAACTTTTTTAATCAAGGCAATAATTATATTATGCAGTGTTTCCTGGTATTCTTGTTATTATCACACACACAAACTTCATTTGAAGTTCAATTGAATTTTAAATATGCCCCCATAAGAAAAATACAGTAATGTAAAACGATCTATCGTGTCTAACTTTCGTTTTCTAAGCCTACCGTATTTACAATTCAGTAGGTGCTTTTAATTTTAGCTTCTACAAAGTGCACCCGTCTACTTACGACTTCTAGAACAAACGTCAGCAAACCTAAAATTAAACCTAAAAGTGACAAGTAAAATGCTCCAGAGAGGTGCTTCATTTTTAAAGAGTTATTCCCCGTATTGTCCTCCATCCCATCATAAACTCTCAGCAAAGTACTATTACTCCTTTCCATTGCCCGGTTTTCCCCACGTACAATTTCCTCATCCATCGATTTCCACTTAATTAGCAGCCCCATCGCTGCAGCACGGAATAAGACCTTGTCAAACCACTCCTTGTATACGGTCCGTTTGGGAAATACATACGCCTGGGATAAAAACGTGGTAGACTCCAAGGACTGCACAAGTGGAACATTCCCTTTGGAATCCACGAAATATTTTTTGAAATTGTAATCTTTGACGACGCTAAACAAAATACAGGCATGTCGATTGTTTCCCAAGCACGGCTTAATACACTTTACTGCACTGGGTATTAATTTAGCGCGTTTAAATATATTTAGAAAGGTGGGATTAGTACTGCCCCTAAATGCCCCGTAAATCGCCCCTTTGCTATAGTGTATAGATATGCGGTACTCATTCGACGGGGTACTAGCCAAACCCTTAAATGTTTGCGGAGGTGCTTCCATAACAGGAAAGGTTAAAAGGGAAATTTGTTTTGAGCGGTAGGCAGTTGCGATGACAATCATGTAGAGCAACCAACAAATGGTGAGACAGCGTACTTTCATGGACGAATTTAATTCCCGCTTGTCTTGTTCCATAGCTGTGGCAAAAGTGAACATAACGATGCTCCCGATGGTAGCACATCGACTATTCCGTTTTGCGGGTGTCACCCTAGTAAAATCATTTGCAATGAGGTAGAATGCAAGGTACATTACAAAAACGGAAGCTGCCACACAGAGCCACACAAAAGGAGCTAACGGCCAATATATGGACCGCCAGCTGTAGTGCGGTTGAGGTATCCCTGTAACAAAGACAATGGTAGTGTACTGTATGGCTACAGAGAAGTCCAGATATTGATTTCGTTGAAAGGACTGAATAATAGGTTCTCCAAGATCCGCAGCTTTATATAGAACGTCTCCAGCGACGCCGATCCACGACCCGTTTTTAAACAGACCTGGACTACCGCCCGCCGAAGCTTCGACGTAATTAGGGGTAAAGTTAAACCTGGTTTGAAGATGTTCTGTGGTAAATTTGCTGATTCCACGGACCAGTTTAAATTTGCCTTGACCATTCTTACGAATTTCAACGGCGTCCGGACTTGAGGTAATGCAACTGAATGTCAGTATTTTTCCGTGTAAGTTATTGGCTGCGTCCAGAAATAAATTTTTCCATGTTTTCCTATTAAACGATTTCCACCTACTCGAATCAACTATTTCGTCTTTGTATCCAGATGGCAAAACTATTCCTACCTTAAATAGCACAAAGGAAGATACTGGTTCTGATTTGATTAACTTTTCAATGTACTGTTTGCTGGTGGACATAATAGCAAAGAAACTTTGGTCCCGGCGTAGAACACCGTTTGTGTCTTCTATGTATTGGTAGAGCTCACTCGAACTTCTAAACCCATCTCCACAAATAAATGCTATCTTGCACGAACGTTTCAACTTGTACACAAACGGTCTCGAAGTATTACCCCATATATCCCTTAGAAACGACTTGGGATTGTAGAGCAGTTCCACCCTGTCTGTTTGTACAATGTTCCCATTTTGAGATAAGACGCGAGCACTGGCTGTAGTAGACACAACTGCTGCAGCATTTATAAAAATGTGTGTGCAGTCGGTCAACGGGAAAATTGTGCTGGAAAAATCTGATAGGGGATATATACTTGTGGGGAGCAAGTCGTTACTAATTACAGCTGCAGCCAGCATTGTTACTAGAAAGCTACCCAATACATTGAGGAATATTGCACATTTAACCATTTTGGTACTAACTGTCTTTGCTCTTCATAGGACAAGCTACCGTCGACGTTTGGGTAGAGCTGCCTTTTAATAGTATCAAGAAAATAATGCTCGTTTGGAAATGCAGGCTCAAAATTTAAAAATCTTGTATTTTCTTATGTTCACAGTCGTCCCGTGATAAAAATAATTATAGTGAAGTAGCTATCAACATATCAATACTTCATTACTCATACTTCAAATTGTATCGTATGTGTTCTTTATGTAATTTAATGGGCGGTGTTGCTTGTGCAAACTACCAACTGAACTGATGTAATTTTGTTAAACTACCTAAAGACTCACTCAAATAAAAATGACTTCCATTATCCAGTTTACTTATTATACTCTGAAAATGAAGCATAATTTTAGAGGCATCTTCTCGTGGGTTACCGTTATTTACTTGGAAAGAAAAGTTATTATACACTGCGTCTTCATGTTTTCAAGCGGGATTGACAGTACACCGACGCTGTGGCGCCTTATTCTACGACATTAATAATGATGTGGTCATTTTACAGCGTATTGTCTCCATAAACTAGATAATGGGCCTAACCTCAGTGTTTATACGATGTAAACGTACGCTTAAATTAACTTGCTTCATTGTATTTGTGTAAACATGGAAAGATGAAAATATGTAGTTACACAACCAAAACTCTTGCACTCCCTCTTATGAAAACATTTTGTGGTCATTGCTTGTTCATTGTACGGCGGTAGAGATAGGATGAATGTATAATAAAAAGTAACATGTGACAACAAAAGTGGACGGTTCGTCCGTCCGGTAAACTATATTTATTGTTGCTTTCTGAACAGGGTCAAATTTATAATTTCTACACAACTTCAAATATTCTACTAGGAAAAATTGTAAACTTGCTTGAGGAGAAACAAAAACGTTGACTTGACCCATTTAACGCATTTATAGAGGCTGTCGGAAAGAACACGCATCAAACACAGCTTACAAAAATAATGAACACTAAATTAGTCGTCGCAGCAGCGTTTGCCTTGTCTCAACTTGGGCTTGTAAATTAGCCTTCTTCAGATACAGTTTATAAGGTTATATACGAGTGAATATGCGAAATTTTGTGATTCCAAAATGTAGTACGCAACAAATTCGTTTTTGTCGTACGTTTGTATTGTAAAGTAATCAGCTTAGTTTCAGCACTAAAATCGTGAACTGGGTCCATTGAAAGTATTTTTCTGGATGAAAATAAAATATTACTTCAGGTAAAGTTCATTCTAGCTGAAATATTATAAATGATAAAATTTAGAGATACAATATTTAAATATTACAATAATATTTGTTGTCCATGTGGTAATCTAACTAGAATCTTTCTCGCGGCGTAGGTTGGAAATGCATACTGTGGATGAACAGGGGGCAATGTATGTTATTGTGGGAATGGAAAGTATTGAATTTATTGGTCAGATATTAGTAAAAGTATCTCCTTGGTTGCCGATGGGATCATCCGCTTATTTTTGTGTTTTCCGGAAGGTAAGATATGGACGACCTGTAGCAGATAAATTTTCGACGGTGTAATCCACCTTCGTGAGAAACTACGTAGAGCATATCACAATAATGCGTTGGCTATTTACCTATTTACATTAC
>JAHZNE010004245.1:0-21607 GCA_027744055.1 Callyntrura sp. NNG-2020
ATAATTTATTACTAAGTAACTCATTACTCATTACCTTCAACCTCAATTCTAAGTTATACGTACCGTTGATTCGTCTATTCCCGCTGTCGTAGTAACCTGAACATAATTAACTGGCTTTACTTATAACTTTTATAGATTGTAACTGTTGTTGTAAGTCAGAAACTGTCATTCTTGTTTCGTTCACTTTGTATGAATGAACGTTGGACATTGAAAACTTACATTAATTTATTGTTTTTTTTAAGTTTACAGAACTTTGGTGAATGGAACAAATGAAAACTATGGGAGGGGGTAATAATGATGAAAAGAAAGAAGTTGATATTTGGAGGGATACTCCGGTACGCCTTCTCGGTAAGACATCACAGCGGAATGATTAATGCATAATGGCTGCCTGCTTCCTTGTCATCGATGTTATATTGTATTTGTATATATTTATTATAACAATTGTAGGGTACGCCAACGAAGTTGGGGAGGCTTTCCGAGCTTTAGTTCACAGGAACTTGGTACGGTTAAGTTATGGCGTCGCTTTTGGTTATGTATTGGCTGATACACGCGACAAGACTCTAAAAGTTAAAAGTGCCGTAAGTACTATCTTCTCTTGTTTCCAAAATGCGATGATTAAATTGAGAAACTTGATTCTCAACCATTTGAATTTATTTGATGGTATAGGATACTACGAAAAAGGTGATTGCTGCGGTGTCTTAATGGATAATACATTTCGCGTCTTGTTCCCTCCAAGCCGTTGACAGTTTAGTTAGTTACAACCAATTAGTTTATATTATTTCTTCCGTTTGTCACGAAATTATGTTTCCATTCCGTCATGTCCAATGAAGTGCACTTTGAAAGTGGTTTTACACATTTTTGCTCAACTTTATCGAATTTCCAGTTCCAAATCCAAAACAATTTTGTCATTGCCTTTATATATTTTTCTTATAGCTTACCCGGTAAAAATGCCGTAAGACAAGTCATTAAGCAATAATTAATATTATCTTTGTTTTCCATATATATACACCATGACCATCATCCCTCTATTTTGTTCCATGACTGTTAGTTTTATTTTGTGAATAATCAATATTATCTTTGTTTTCCATATATATACACCATGACCATCATCCCTCTATTTTGTTCCATGACTGTTAGTTTTATTTTGTGATTGTAACTGTTGTAATTATGTATATATATTTCTAAAGTTATGGAATGAGATTATTATTTCTCAAGGACACTTGCCACTCTCAGGTTCTCACCAATATAGTCCTCCATACAGCACACAGTACTTCCGTAAAAGATGAAGACAAAAGTCCGAGTGGTGCTCATTGTGTTCAGAGAAAAAAACTCGTAACAAAATCTTCCCGTCTTAAAAAAAATACGTAGTGTGATATTTAGCACAATAACAAGAAAAATGAAGCTGCATACTGCATACACCGCATTTCAAGTTCGAAACGCAAACAAGATATACGTCGTTATAAACGTTGGCACTGCAACAGTCAAAGTTCCTCCCATCCCATGCATCGTCGTCGAGTGAAGTAACGAGGACATATCTTGACGGGTAATGCATTTTAGTGTCATTTACAAAGCTAGCCACTATGTGAATTTCAGTCACTGGCTCCTGGGTCTCTAGTAACTACGCAGCTAACGAATGACTTCTTCTCGGGTTAACATTGTTTAATAATGTTTAATAGTAACTATTAATTGTTGTTTTGAGATCTGATTTGTAAAATGCCCCGGAGTTGTAACGCGATTTAACAACTACGTTTAGTAAACACGAACGCATTTAGCAAAATAAAACAAGCGCGGTTTAACTGATGAAGGTGTCGAACGTCTTTTTTATTTTAAATGTATGTCTAGCATCAGTTGGTAATACTAAGGTTTTAAAGTTTATTTGGTTATTAACACTGCGACTTAATGGTTTAAATGAATGAATACATTACATGGCGTACGCTGTAGACCTACTATGATATGTTATAACGACTAACGATAAGTGCAGTGATTATCAGTGTGGTATGTACATCGACCCAATTTAGAAGCTAAATTTGCTAGCTAGCAATGCGTAGGGTAACGAATTGAGATTTAAAGTAAAAAGGCAAGTTAACTTCATCCATTAAACGTTTTTTTGTTCCAATTGTTCCACTTATTGTATAATCTTTGCGTGATTGATAACATTTTAGTGGGAAAACTAAAACCCTTGAACACGTTACAACATGTCCAGCTGCAATTTCACTGCTATTTTGAGCATCTAAAGATTGTGTACGTATTTTGGAAAGTATTTTTTAAAAGATAATTATTTGTTTTTTTCCCGGGGTCACAACATCATGATTCATCACATGCAAAAAGACCATACACCTAATTACATTCGTACTCTTTGTACTTCTGCAGACCATTAGTTTTTGTAACAATGCCAGACGAAGAAAATCTCATAAGACTTATCAGCCATCTATATTTTCATTATTATTTTATTATGTATGTACTCCGACTCCAGCTATTATAATTGGTAGGCGTGCTGAAATTTGGCAGGAAAAAACGGGTAAACAACAACAATCTCCCTTGTTACAACCGCTATAAACAGGTTTATTGCAGCATTTACATCGTCAAATTCGTCAACATTATCGCCACCCTCCCTTCCACTACTGGGCTGAAAAACGCATTTTTTGTCATGGTAAATAATCTGCAGTCATAACCAGGGTTTCACAAACTTCCTGAAAATTCCAAGAAACAAAAAATAACAAAATGGACTACATACCATAATTTTAAAGGACAATTTTCAAACACAAATCTCAAGTTTGATCCATAAAACAATTAAATTTTGCTTAAATGTACATATTTTGCTACATTTTCAGAGAAAGCATTTATCTTTCTAAAAGAAGTCCACAAAATCAATTTGATTGAAACTTCAAATTAGCTGCAAAATTTTATACTTTGAATTTCGGGATGCATGGAAATATTTTGGGAGGAATATGCATCCGTGGTAGTAATATGAAGTAAATCTTCTATCTACGACCTTAAACAGAAATAACAACGCACGCTTATTTTAATATCGACCCTATTTACTACGCTCGCCTAGAAAAGCACAAAAGAATGGGTAGTTCTGAATACTGCCTGCAGTGTGCAATATTCCGTTGCACTAGTTTGCCATAAATCGCATCTCTTTCATTCATTGAGGTAAAATAATATGCGGTTGCCACTCGAAAAGGAAAGCAAAAAATACAACTAATAAAAAGCACCTCATTTAGTCATTTGTTCACGTTACTATAAACAGAATACACGGTAATTAAAACGCAAAAGACGCTTAAAGCTTAAGATGTCGAAATTTGCAATCCATCTTCACTTTAAACTTGCAAAATGCTCTTCGTATAAACATGCCAAATGCCATCAGGACTCAGATTGTTCAAGCTTGTTTTCTAAATGGACGACGTAAAGTGGCACACGAGGACATGGGCAGTATACATTCGTGGCAGGAGTGTAAGGGCCAATTATTAATACGATTACAGTTCTGCACGTCATTCCATGTATTTTGAAGAGAAAATCATTGCATGGCGAACTCCTGGAGAACTTTCTCTCAGATTTATGATGCCTTTTGCAGGGTAGTAGAGTAAAAAACTGTATATGATTTCTGCACCAGAAACGTTTGCCATACAGCTGCAGACATAAATATATATTATGGAAAAGTCGTAACAGTAACATTGTATCGTCTGTAGTACCGTAATGGTAGTTCTAACAACCACAACACGACATGTAAGTAATTCTTAGGCGTGTGTGTGTGTGCAACACAATATATATGCTTGCAATCTTAAGCTTCTATTTGCTTTAGAAAATTACGAACGTCAGTCTCTCCCCAAGAAACAGCAACAAAGACGGAAAAAACATAATAACAGTAAAAAGCAACAACAACTTGCCACTTGCCCTCATTTCCACTCTGGTCACCATTGCCGTCACTTATTTTAGATCATGCTTCCAGAAAGTTTTCTTTCCAAAGAAAATTGCATGCAGCAGGCGACCCTTTTCGACATCTCTCTCTCTCTCTCGTTTGTTGTGTAGCACTAGCAGAGAGCCAGGCAGAAACATGCTACTACCAACCTGCCAAGACCACCCTATTTAATGTAGGCTTTGTCATCATCATCGCCATCATCAGTCAGCTAAACAGTCTACAGTATTCATCCATAAAACAGCATAATATTATTATGTCGGGTTGTTATTGTGGCCACACGAAGAAACTGAATAAAAAGCCATTTTCCCCGACACCACTATTGTAGGTAACCGGACACATTACAGAAGGAAAAAAGACGCAGAAGCTTACCTTAGCCCAATTGAGGATGTGATGACGTTTTTCCCATTTTCGTTATGATAATGCAGTGATTTTTGTGGTGAGTTTGGTGGAGGTGGTGTTGTGAAGAGTGAGTCGCGGGAAGAAAAGTGAGTGTGATTCCAAGGCTTTGTCCTGCATTCCTCTTTCGTTGGTATGCTGCATTCTGGCTTATATGCTGGAAAGGGAAAAAAGTTGTCATATTTTTGTTCCTCATCCTTGATGTTCTTTTCATAGCATACAGCCAAACGCTGACGTGCGGTCCAAGTGACAGACAGTGAGAAATTGTGATTTCAGTAGCAAAAAATTAAATGACTGCGTTAGTTATATTGTTGGTATCTTTAGAATGTGAAGGTTTCAAAAAGTACGGCTACGTTACATTGAACGCTAAAAATAGCCAAGGAATTAGCGAGAAATGAAGTCTGCTGACAAGGTTACTACGTGTTTTAAGCAGTTTCTGGAAAGTCTGGCATCGGGAATGGATGACGACAAGTGAAAAGAACCCGCATGAGGTACTAGTTTAGTTTCAGTTGTCATTCGAAGCAATTATGACCCCTGTGGAGTGAAGTGTGTGTTTTGCATAGTCGATTATACGTTGTAACGATGGTGTTCTTGGGATCGAAATGACAGATGAAAAGTAAAAAGCGCGTGGTATAGGTTGGACACTACAAGAAAAATGACGCAGTTTTATTTGTCAGAATATGGATAAAGACGGGCTTCTTCGAATTTGTTTTCGCCATTTTCTAAAATTCCCCCAACAGCAGTTAAGGCAACAGCAAGTCTAAAAGTTAGAAAACATTTTGAATTCAGAAAAAAGTGACATAGTTTCTGGAAATTACAATTAACTTTGCATTTAGTGTTTTTGTGTAGTGTTCTGTGTAACCCATGTTCTCCTGAAACCGGCTAGATGCTGACAAAAGGTACAGGCGTACATGAAAGCACTTTCACAAAATGTAATAAAACATGAGCTCAGAAACAGTTAGTGTGCAATATTTTTACATATTATTATTTTTTGGAAAACCTTTCAGGCACACATGAAGGCAGCGTCCTCCTCCGACTGGTACGGCACCTCCCCACGTCACCACGTTTTTCCACGACTTCGTCATCATCCTACAACCTCCTCAGGATCAGTATCTTCCTCTACCTCCTCTCTTCCCAGACTCGTTCGACATCCTGCTATTCATCAGCAACGACCTCTCCACCAATGGGGTCGGTTTCCTGGTAACACATCTTCGTCTTCCGCCCGCTATGACTCACCCTCCCTGGCGGTTGCCTCTTCTGGAAATTCTTTTTCATCTTCCACCGGGACCAATAGCATTAACGGCAACGGTCCCTTCCCAAATAATAACTCCTTACGATTCCCTTCCCAAATTCCCCGTCGCCCACAGCGACAAATATCTAAAGTTCTCACTCCCACAGAAACTAGTACATCGTCCACCTCATTTTCTAAGTCCTACTCCAGATCCAGCCTTAGTCCGTGTAATAGCATTGAACCTACTACTGCCTCTACAGGACCCACAGAAACTGGCCCCACAGACACCTCCTCCCGGGGGAGAAGTGGCAGTAGCACTAGAAGAACTGCTATACCACAATTTTCCTTTTCACCAAATGCGAACAAGTTTGATGGTCGGTTATCAGCGTTCCAGCACAAGAGCAATAATAATCTTAGTGTTAGTAGTGGCACCAGCAGCAGACTATTTCCAGGTAGTCCAGGAGGCTCCTTTACCAGTGGCAACAGGGTACCTTCAACTCCCACTTTCCCTTCAGTCATATCAGAAACTGAAGTTTCGGAAGCTACAGACGCTACATTCACGGAAGAGGACGAGGAAGGAGAAGAGGAAACTGAAGAAACTGAAACGACCGCGGAGGATTATTACGATGATGAAGAAGATGAAGATGATCAAGTGTATCAGACATTCAAAAAATCTGTGAAAATGTTGCGAGTTCCATCTCAGGATCAGGACCAATCCAGCTCGAAATCCCGATCACAATCCCCCACGTTGTCTCTTCGATCAGTGACAACAGAGCTGGATGAAGATGAGGAGGATCTTCCGGCAGAGACGGTAGACGAAGATGAGGAAGTTACTACGAATTCGGAAGGAGACGAGGATGAGGAGGAAGGTCCGACGTCCTCTAATTATAGTAGTGATAATACAATACAATCTTTTCGTAGGTCTTTTCTCCGTTCCGCAAGTGTGCCAAAATCACCGGTGAAAGTGAGAGTGAAAGTGGAAAGAGCATCGCCTCATGTGCATTTTGATGATAAGGTGAAAGTGACTGTGCATGTGCTGGAGGAAGAAACGGAGATGAGTGAAGGAGATGAAGAAGAGTCTTCTAATAATGAGGAGGAAGAGGAGGAGGAAGAAGAAGAACAAGACGATGAGGAGGAAGAGGACGACGAAGAGAATAGTGCTACCGAATCAGATGCCACATCCACAAATACTGTGGAAACTGTCAGATACCTGAGTAGAGATAATGACGGACAGAGAACAGAAGGTGAAAGCTACGGTGAAAGTAGCGCCGGTGAAAGTGGTCAGAGTGAAAGTGAAATGTTGTCTGAAGAAAGTGGGGATGAGGAAAAACTTCCGATAATGGAGACTCTAAGTCATTCCACGGACAAGACTGATTTTCCACCCGAAGAGATACGGAGAACACCCATGTTTCCCCCAATAGTCGGAGTACCATCCTATGACAGAGGTGACCGTGTCACCGCAGATTTAGGTTCTCTTATGAATGACCTCTCGTCAAATGATGGGAGCACGTACAGAAGTAGATTACTACGTCGATCCCCTGCGACCATTGTTAGAAACAAGACTTTTGACATTACAGATACTCCCCTAGATCTTGACGAAAACGGTAGCGGAAGCGGTACCATGGACTCTGAAAGTTTCCCCAAGTCTGAAGCGTCTGTGGATTCCACCGGAACCGTCATTTCTGCCTCCAGCAATAATTCTGAAGCGTTCAACTACGAAAGTTCTGTAGCAACTGCGACAGAGTCCAACAGTGTCGTCACAGCCTCCAACTCGGACCTCTCATCGCGAAGTCAATCGGCTCGGAGTAGTCTACTTGGTCGTAGTTCAGCCGCTCATAAAATGTACTCTGTTGGAGGGAAGCTACGCAGTCTTTCTGCCAGACGGCAACCTTCGTCCCAGCAGCACCACCGCCTTAATTACCTACCATCGCCATTGACTGCTTCCGCACTACAACTACAACTTTCCACGGATAGCGCTTCTCCTTCCATCAGCAGTAGCCTTAAAACTGGAAGTGGGTCCAGTGAGAGCAGTGGGTCAAAACAGTACCTTCCAGATGTTCATCTGGGCAGCTTGCATTTACCACACATGCTACCTCCCTCTCGAAGTGCTTCCGCGTCGTCCACCTCTCTCCGCAGTCATGAGGGACCCTTCTCCGCGTCGCTACGTCAACTTTCTCTGGGAAACATGCAAGCGATGAACATGCCTTATCCTAAACCGGCCATGCACTACATGGAAGAGAAATTATTCAAAGGCGAACATCTTCCCCCAATAACGCCTCCCTCACCATCACTTTCAGGGTCCTCCTCCTCGCACAAACCCCGCCCGCTTGTTCGAAACTTAACATATACCGTGGTGAACCGATTCAGTGAAAGTGATGACACCGCTAGTAGCAGTGGTATGCCGACTTTGCCTCAGGAGAAGGCGGCGGATCAACTTACTCTACGACAGTTGCTTCTTAACAAGGAGCATCCGCCCTCAGCTGCCGCGTCGGAGAAAAGTGACAGTCTACCAAGTCAGCAATCTCTGGACGAGATCCTGTTCCCAGCTAACTTGGTCAAGAAGGAAAGGGCTAGAGAAGAGGAAGAAGATGAGGAGGAGGAGGAGGATGAAGATGAAGAGGAGGAAGGGGAAGACGAAGAGAGTTCTACTCCCCCAGCAGCTACCTCCAAACAACCTCAAGTGAGTTTTGCTGCCAACGTGATAGAACACAGTCTTTCATCTGAGCACACGTTGGAGTCTACCCCGAGTGAGCATACCGGTTCCACCCAGAAGAGTGACTCTCCTGCTGAAGAATCCGATCCCGAGTCATATATTACCTGTCGCCTTACAGGGAAACGAATTAAAAAATTGACAGACGATCAGGAAACCCAGTTGCTCAATAAAGATTACGTGACGTTTCGCGAACTGCAGCAGGAAAGCATTGATGAACCCGACATGAGCAGAGATCATCTCCGACATTTTGCGCTGCATACCATCCGGAAGCAAATGGAAATAGAGCGGTATCGGATACAAAGCCAGACAGAACAGGACGAAGAAGAATTTTCTGAAGAGTACGATTTTAGTGGAGAGGAAGAGTCCGGGGAAGACAGTAGCGAGGAGGACGAAGATTCTCCGAAACCATGGAAAGTAGTTAGTCATATTCCTGTGGTAGCCTCGGACGCCCTAACAACTGGAGAAGGGGGAACCGGAGGCGAGAATTCTGCTGAAAACGCGGATGGACAAGTAGTAGGCGCTGACGGCCAGCTGGCTGCAGATAATCAAGATGGCGATGGCGGTCAAGACGAATCACAGAAAGATGAGTCGATAAAAATGATGGAAGGCGAAGCAGGAGGAGCTGCTGCTACTGAAGGGGAAGAAGACGACGGCAGAATCTCTATGGCAGCAACTCGCATTAACTCTGCAGATTCCGGATACCGAGCTATGCCCCCTTCTCGAGCAACCTCTACCCGAGAAAATTCCATGGATCCGGAAGAAATGGAAAAAGAAAGGGAACGTCTGATCCAAGAGTGGAAAGACAGCGGCGGTGCGGGTGACATGCCTGACATAAACACTTCCTTGAACTCCACCTCGGAGCAAATCGTTTACGGTGGAGAAGTAATCACCATCAATCATAGTAGGCCCAGTTCGTCTGCTTACAATCCCTTAGACGCCCTTATTCAAAACGGCATCGATCTCACCAAAGAGCTTCCAGGGGAGGAGAAAAAATTGGCCGTCGTCTGGGAGGAGTTTAACCGAGACGAAGTAGAGGGTGGTACCTTGGCTGACTACGAGTTTTCTACTTTGCTCGACGAGATGATCATGGATGTTAACAGCTACAAGCCGCATCAAACTACTTCAGGACCCAATTCCAACAGTAATAATACCCAGTCACAATCTCAATCCTTGCAAGTAACTCAGGTACGTCAAAACGAAAAATAGTGAAAGTAGCAGTAGAAATGCTCGAAACAAATGACCCACATAGTGTCTCAATATTCTATTTATTAATATACGAAGTTGGGGGCGAGTCATTTCCAGGAAGTCTTTGAAAAAGCTTTGTCTTTTTTCAGGTCACACGCTTAATATTTTTATAGTAGCTATAACATGCACGTACATACACCCAGTAATACATGAAGTTCAGTTCCTTTCCATTTTTATACGAGTTTTTAATACTGGTAGTGACCACACAAACATATTACATTTTTTCCCTTTCCTTTTCTGTGTTGTCCTCTGTCCAGCGGCGTTTTCACTTTCACGCGATCTTTTCCTTCATCGTCACCACACCGTCGCACCACCTACTCCACATAATAATAATAGGAAAGAAAGTGAGGCAGGTAACACCTCACGTTCACGAAGAAAGTTTGCACAATAGTAATAATAATATTAATAATAATAGTACAATGGTAGTATTTTGCAAGTATTGCCATACGCGAGTTAATAGTTAACTAGGCTCCCTTGTCAATATTTTTAAACGTATTTCATGCAGTTTGAACAAAGTGCTTTTATTACTTTGCTTCCCTACTGTTTTGTTTATGAAAGCCGCCCTCTTGCCATCCAGCCTAATGTGCAGCATTTCCGGCCAATTTTCTTTGAGCTTTTTATGACCTATCATTTTCGTGCTGCTTTTCATTTTTTTCTCGTTTCTTTAGCAGAGGTTGTGTGCTGCCAAATGGAAAAGTATAAAATAGGCGCTCCTGTAAATGGCGAAATAATTCTTGTTTTTCCACTTTGTCCCGAAATATTTGGTAAAATAGGATGTTTGTAAGTGTAGGTTATGTTGGAGGAATGTGGGGTCAATTGTAGAAAAGTAAATAAGACTTCATATACATTAGACTCGTTTCCTTCCGTATATATTATTCTGAAGATTACTGCATCGAGTGTGATTGATACATGGTTTTTCCCACTGCATAATTCAATGTGATCAGTCCAATCAGTAGGTTCCTGTTGGGAAAAAGTGTTACGAAGAAGAAAGCTAAAGAATACACACCATGCATGCTGGACTCCCCGCAGGATTTGTATTTATCTTCGAGGCGTTTTAAAAAGGGCAAATCGACAAAGATTGTCATTAATCCAATTCGGGAGTGCTTTTTGTCCCTAATGAGGATATTCCCCTGAAGCCTTTTGGGGTGACATGAGACCTGTCCTAAATTGTCTTGTTCCTTTTTTGTCAGTCTATTTTGTCCAGTACAGGCCCTTAGCAAAATTGGGAACCAGTTCACTCTTTTCACCTGTCCTCCTCTCGTGTTACTCTACGCCGTGCTTTTAACAAAAGTAATTTGTGCTAATAACATGAGAAAATTCGTCATCACCTGCCATCACCAACACGTCGTCAATATATTGTGTCGAGTGTCACCAGATCGTAAAGGGATAAATCATTCTTTTTTTTCTTTCTTATTTGCGCCTTTTTTGTCACCCATAAAACACGCCAATGCTGACGATGATGACTATGATGACCATGCATTCACGTTTTGGTATCGAGTGGCGATCACAAAACCATTTTCTCGGCTCCACGGTCAATTTTTTTCTCGTCTTCCTCTGGCCATGGTACCACTTTTGGCACAATATTACCTCCCAACAATGAAGCATGCCAAGCCTTTTATAAAAAATGTGCATATTACCTTCATTTTTCGTATCTTTCCACAACATCAATCCCCGCCGAGGAAAAGGGAGAAAATTTAATTTTTCTTATATTCAACATATAAGCTAATACAATTTATTTTGTTATTGCTTTTGTGTGCAAATAGAAATGTCCCTTTATGTTCACATGCACCTACCTCCACAATATGTCATGCAGTCCAACATTATTGACGTGAGAGTGAGTCTTCGTGGTGAATGAGTGGCTGTTGCCCAAAAAAATACGACGACTTGACCCCATTGCCTATAGTACATACAACCGCAACTTTGTGCATTCATACACTATTTCTGTTATTTGATCCACATTTTGACGTCTCCATCAATCGTATTTTCTCCACATAAGTAGTATTTTCCATATTTACCTGCACACAATGTTGTGCTTTTTTACTCCCCGTCACAGTCACTATGTTCCAAAATCACAGCAGTGGCGCATATGAAAGAAACGGTTACCCATTCTTTCATTTCTGCTGTTATTAGTTCGCTGCTTCCCTGTTGTTGGTGTGTAGCATTTTGTGTAATTTCGTTGGAGAAAGTGGGCCAGTATATTTCTCCCAGTCGCCACGCCAGTTACACTACAGTTATTGTTATGTGAAACATGCAAGAACGAATTTTTTTCTTTATGCCAGCCCTTTCCCCGTTTTGAAACAAGCTGATAAATATTTGCAATATGTATAATATGTAATTGTAAACGAATTTTTATGTTAATTCGACCTCATTTATTTGGCAAAGTGCAGTAGTGTATACCAGCATGTCTGTATCACATGAAACATTTTCCTACATGTTACAAAACGCTTGGCAGGGAACCGTGTAATGAGCTTATTAATTATTTCTAACGAAAATAAAGCGTAGGCAGGACATGCTTGACGATAAAAAAAACAGCCACGGGTTTTTTATTAAAATAATTTATAGCGGCAATAAACCTTACTCGGTCGAATGGTTATTTTAAACAGGATTTATGATGACCTGGAAATATAAGGGGAAATGCTTATTTTTGCGTTTTATTGAGATTTTGAGGGTCCCTGCATAGTCCAGCATTTAAATAATAATAATAATAATTACTATTTTTTACAATAGCCTACCACATCTACTTCGTGGGAGCAACCCAAATTTGATTCAACTCGAACTTACAAGACATTGTCGGAACTGGTCTGCTTGTTGTCACACAACCTTAGATTGGTAAATGCTGAAACATTAGAGGATCATATGGCGTCATTGATCTCGCTCATTTCTAGCGTTTTGAGGAAGGTGCGCAAGAACAAAACGGAAGATGACTATTTGACCCAGATTGGTAGTCTAAGTGCGATCCGAGTATTGTGTGACCGTCTTCTGGAAATGACCCACAGTCAGAACTTGAAATATGCGGATTTGTCGTGGTTGTTCCGCGTGCTTTGTAAATACAGCTCAGATACGGATTCAAAGATCCGACCGGAAGCGAGCTTTTGTTTGGCGAGATTAGTTAAAGTAGCTGGGCCGATGCTGGTTGTGAGACCAATCTACTTTATTCTGGTGATGGAAAGTGAAAGTGGGGCAGGCAAGTCAACAACTGGAGCAAAAACAAAGGCGGCAGCAATTGATACGCTAACTTATGCAATGCTAACGTTTCCTAAGGAAGAGTTTCATAACTTGGAGGAAATCGCGGGATGGGTATAAAGCTCAAAAATTGTTTTCTGATTCTAACGAAGTAAATTAGAAACTGTAGTTATGTAAATCTAATCTAATCATAATTACTTACGTGTTTTGGTAGGTCTGCCTTTCCATGTTAAATGAAGAACGCAGAATCCGCCAATCTGCCTTGGAGTGTCTTGCCATAATAGCGAAACATTTAGGAGGTCGTGAGAAAGCTCTTCCTCTATTTCACACTTTATTCCTGCGAGAAGAAATGGATCATTTCAGTCGAAGCCCCTCTCCAGAGTCCTCTAAAACAGGAAAGAGCAGCAAAGCTAAAGGGAAGGGTAGCGACCCTATTCCACTTTCGGTCCATGGCACCGTGCGCCTTCTTACTGGTCCTGGTTTTCCCATTGCACAACCCATTGATGCAATTACTGCCC
Source organism: Callyntrura sp. NNG-2020 (assembly GCA_027744055.1). Taxonomy (NCBI): domain Eukaryota; kingdom Metazoa; phylum Arthropoda; class Collembola; order Entomobryomorpha; family Paronellidae; genus Callyntrura; species Callyntrura sp. NNG-2020. The sequence continues at coordinate 13,206 of JAHZNE010004245.1, forward strand.
GCTTGGATAAAGATGTTCTTCCTGTGCCGAGCACGAAAGGGCTTATTGAATATGCAGTGAATGTACCTACAGGAAAGGACCTCGTTCTCCTGATGACCCACATGTTAGACAAGGACGATGACGAGTGGGACTTCTCTTCCTCCACCGACAGCTTAGATAGTGCAGGGAGTCAGCGCAGTAAAAGAAGCTCTGTTACAAGTCTAGGCTTCAGTGACATTGATTGGACCGGGGAAGGGCCAGAAAAAAGTAAAAAGGATGATACCGATTTGATATCTCCAGATGTCGCTTACATTCTCCTGGGAAAAGGCAGGGTGAACAAAAGTGATGTTGTTTTGTTGGATACGTACAAGAAAGAAGTTATTCCTGAAATCATACAGATGCTCAATGAAAAGAACAAGCAAGGTAAAGGAAGAAGAAATCGTAGGGGATGGTGGAAAAATCAAAAGAATAAAAAGAAAAGGAGAAGAAAGGGGAATCAGAGAAGGAAAGAAGACGGTGAACGACGAATTATTCCAACTTTATCCTTTGATGATGATACGTATCATGGACATGACGATGATGGAGAAGACGGTGATGGAAATGATCCAATTAGCCCTGTTGCGGTGGTAGTAAATCCGCCGGATGACTCGACCAAGTCCCTAGACACAAATTGAAAAAAATACATCACAAACAAATCAATGCATTAGTGCTAAATGCATAGTCCTCCTAATAGTTCACGTTCATGCTAGTTAGTTAAAACTGCGAATTATGTTGCCGAACCCGACTAACTGTACATAACAAAAGTGCGCGTGCCGTCCCCATTTTTAAAACTGAAATGATGTGCGCGTATGTAACACAAGTAATACCAATCAATACAATACTGTCTGTAACACAATAATAAGAAAAATATTATTATGGACTTAAGTAATCATATTCATTAAAAATACATTCTAATGAATCGAATGAACTGTAATTAAAAGTTGGAACGCGCTGTAAATAATTTGAAAGCCAGTACATTATAAAACTTTAGTTTGATAACCATGAAGCTGTTACTAACTTCAAAAAATTGTACTTAATAATGTGCCCGTTAAACCTGTAAAATGATGAAGAGTAATTCGAAAAGTAGGCGCATAATAATTAATTAGAAGAAAGTTTTAGCGAATTTAATACTCAATACCAAACGGTAAATTGGGTAATGGTGATATTTGAAAAATGTGTAAAATATTAATAATTTATTACGGGGTGATTATTTTCAGTATAATTGTATAAAACATTAAAAGTAAGGTTGTGGTTATGTAAAAATGTAGCCGTAGCCGTAAAAATAAGGTAACAATAGCTAATATTGACCACGGTACTTTAAGTCGCCCTAGCAATAAAAATATTATTAACTATTGAATAATTAATTTGTAAAGTTGATGAATGAATAACAAGCGTTTTTATGTGATTATATTTTGTATTAAACGGGGTTTGTAAAAATGATGAGAGGAATGCAACAGGGCAAGAGGTCTTGTTTGTTATGGTGGTGATATAAGAGAACAGGGAATAAAATATGCATTGAAATAAATAAATAAACCAGATAGAATCTCTTCGAAAATTTGAAATTTAAAATTGCTTGCCTTGGCTACTGTTTGTGGTTGGCATGAACGCCTTGTCATTGTCATACACAGCAACAAGAACAGAAGATTTGGAAGTTTTTCTACAATATCATAGGTTTGTGAAGCGCGGCAATTTTAAACGCAGACAAGTGAATGGCAGCTATTTCTATTCGGTTTTATCTTTCACTTTCACCACCTTCACCGCGGTGAAGAAAATTAATCATTCTGCTATGCTGGTGTTGTGTTGAATCGGTGTCACTTGGGTTTTATCATCGTTCATCTTATTAGAATCAGAGCCGTAGTGTAAGTAAGGGGTGCTGGTACTGCTGGTACATTGTGCAGTTTTGTAGCAAATTCAATCGTCACCTGGAACTGGAATTTTTATTTCGGAAGTTCTTGCGTTTTTTATTGCTGTAAAATGGCACGTTTAACCACTCTATTACTATTGGTAACGCTTGGTTTTGTTTTGCGTTCAACACCGAAAACAAACGCATTGTTTTTTGTCATGGAACCTTCACAGGAGAGATGCTTCTTTGAAGAAATTCCGCATGAAACGTTGGTCCTGGGTGAGATTAAAAGCTTGCAAGTTTCATCGTTACTTGACTTTTGAATTTTTAAGAATTTATTATGAATTTTATGAATAAATTAATTCAATTTTAGTTAAATATAAACTGGAATTGTGGGAATCTTCAACAATAGATGACAACGTCCTCTTATCCCCATCGTCGAACAAATCTGCCCTTGTCGTTGGAGGACTAGGACTAAAAGCTGAAGTAAAGGACCCAGACGGCGCAGTCATTCTGTCAAAAACATACGGAGGTGAGGGTCGCTTTGGCCTTACATCCCATAGGGCCGGAGATCACATCATTTGCCTTGCCAGCAACGACACCTCTTTGGAAGGGTTCCTGCGTGTTTATTTAGATATCAAGGTGGGCGGTAATGCTGTTGATTATGAAGTCGTGAAAAATAGAGAGAAACTAACGGAATTACAACTTAAACTTCGCCAACTTCAAGATCTCACGGATCATGTTATAAAGGAACAAAACTATCAGCGTAGTAGAGAGCAGCGTTTTCGTCTCACCAGTGAAAGTACGAATCAACGTGTCGTATGGATAGCCTTACTTCAGACCGCCATGCTAATTTCAATAAGCATATATCAAGTTCGACATATTAAAATGTTTTTTATTCGGAAGAAACTTGTTTAATTAATTAGTATACTACCAACAACTACCTTCTAAGTAAGTACACAGATGCCATTCGATTCTTTAATCATTATTCGCGTACCTACTACTTACAGAGACGTTGTCGTATTGAATTAATTGATTATGCTTACTTTGCTTGTACAAAATGAAAATACTTTTAAAACAATATCATTATTCATTGCTGTTATTTGAAACTTTAATAAATTTTAAAAATCAAATATCTCAATTTAACGGAAAAATAACTGAGAATTCACAGCTATATACATCAATTAAGTCATAGATAAGTTGAAAATACCAATTACATTTTAATTAAAATTTAAAGAACTATGTAATTTTAATGTTGACGATGATTCTTGCTGTTCCTCCGAGGCGTTGCTACTAGCATCATGCTTAGGTTTAAACCATGACTGATATGATGGTGGACAATAGGTGTTTGACTTGACAAGATCAGCCTTTCTTTCGTTATGCTTTAGCTGGGTGGGTCCGCGCACATACGGTTTTCGTTTGGGCACCTTGGAACCCTCGGTGTGATAAATTCTTGCATGCTGTCTCATAGCATTACTGGTTATAAACGTGCTTGGACAATGTGGGCATAATACGTCTCGTATACCTAAGTGTCCCTTCATATGATTCTTTAAATGTCTTTCAATGGAGAATTTCCTGGTACACATTGTACATTCCAATGTTTTTTCCATGTGAACCAATTTTTTGTGCTTCTGAAGAACATTCCATTTGTAAAATTCTGCGTTACATTCACTACAAATAAACTTTTGTGCATTTTTCGCAACAGTTTCCCGATGAACTTGAAACATGTGATGTTTAAGTTGAATATATGAAACCCCGCACAAGGGACACAACTCTTTTTGCTTGGTTGGTCGCTGATCCTTTGGTATATGAGTTTTTTTATGCGCAAGCAAAGATAGCGTGCTGACCTCTAGACCACACTCGTCACATTGAACTCTAAGGTCACTTTGTGCAATCTCGCCTCGTGCTATAGCTTCATTTTTCTCCTCTTCACTCATATGTGAATACTGATGCCTTTTGAGAATACTTTGACAGGATAGCGTTTTTCCGCAAATTTCGCAATCGACTTTAACTCGGCGGGGTCTCTTTTTCTTAGGTTTACTTGTATTTTTCTTCAATTTTTTTCGGTGTGAATTCAAGTGAAGACGTAGACCAGCCTTATTTACCCCACGGTAGTCACAAAAATTGCAGGTATAAAGGTTGGTGTGTTCTCTGATCGCATGATCCTTTATGCTTTTTTCCAGTTTTGATTTATCATCCGATTCGAGAACTGATACACACTCTCTGCATTTGTATTTTAGTTCTCCATCAGCATCAAACACAATATTCAAATAAGAGTATGTTTTATTTGCATCGTTATAAATCAGTTTTGCATTGTTTGATCCCTCGTCCTTTCCTAAATCTGGAATTTCAGCTTCTCCCTCGTCATCTGATGAACTGCATGCGTCGTCATTGGACACGACGAAGTCCTCATCCTCGTCCTCTTCTTCCGATTCTTGGGATCGAACAATAATTTTTCTGCCACCAGGTTGTTTCTTCTTTTGTTTCCCCGGAGAAACAACCTCCTCATTGTCACTATAGTTAGATGCTTCGTTTTCATCAGATACAGCATCATCGTCTTCAAGCAGCCACTCTCTTACAAACTGATCATCATTTAAATTATAATTTGTGCAAGAAGTAGCAGCCTTCCTTCTCCTTTTCTTCGGCTCGGTTGTCACCTCTGAGAACAATCTATCATTTTGAGGTAGTTCATCATCATTCGTCATGTCATCATTGAAGCCATCACTATGCACACTATGTTGATCTGTATCGGCTTGCTGAAATTTGCAGGAAAATTAATGGACTGAAAAATTATTTAGTACATGGAAGAGATGGGTCAATAAAATCGTGATACGCGCATAAGAAAATACTTACGAATGGTGGCAGTAACACACTTTGTTGAAATGGCTCATCTTCATTTTTTTTGAATTTTTCTATAATTCTGGAAGATCTTTTTTCAGTAGGTTCAACCGGTGCTGATGTTTCAGCTGACAGGTTTTCGTTGCTGAAAGAGGAATTGGGACTGTATTTATGTAAGCTTCCGGAGACCTCCTTTTTAATCCTCGATTCCCTGTTCGGTACACAAGGCGTTAATCTGATCTTTGGCATATCTGCAAATAAAAGTGCCACAAACCACACAAACGTTAAACGTATTTAGAAATTAAAATATAATGAGCCATTATCATGACGACAAAATTTTAAATTTTCGCCCGTCTTGTCTTCTTACTTTTTATCAGCTTCATCTGCTTTCTTACTCTGTAGTACCTTAGGTCCTTTTCATATATATGATTGGCAGCAAAAATAGGTTCTGACATTATTACTTTTTCGGTGAGCTTGTTCCGAATTTCCTTCACCTGACTTTCAAGGTCAGCGATGAGTGTCAGTTTAGCCTGGCATTCTTGGCAAAAAGGGAATCTTTCTTTGTCCAGATCCCATCTGGATTTGTTCTTTGGAATATAAAACTTGGCTCGAAAAGTTTTAAACATCTCACGTTGTAATCCTGACCACGGTGTCCCTTGAAGAGGAAAAACAACTTTTTCACTGCTCTGGTCCTCATATGTGTCTATTTCTTGCTTCACAATCGGGTCATATGTCACAGTGCCACAAAGTAAGCAATATGTGGGTTGATCAAACAATGAGGGATCATTTCCGGCCACCTGGGCGGCTTCTCCACTCCCAGACGAGAAATTCATTATTGTTGCCAATGTTGTTATACTTTTCTATTATGCCTGTGGTAGATATAACTGATTAGTTGATTAGCGTTTAAAAAGAACAAAATCTCCGAAAACTGAATACACCGTTTGTTTGCAGCATCCTAATCACTGGGAAAGTAAAGATAGTCTTTAATCACATACCGAATCTGAACGTGTTAAGTTTGTTTTGTTTACATCGAATGCAATGCTGTATTTATTTGACTCGAGTCAAACTTGAATACGAAGGTGCAAGTTGGCAGAATCAACTGCATAGCTGTCATGCATGTTAGCAGATTCGGAGAATCGAAAATAAGGAAACCTATTACAACAGCTTTTAGTGCAGGTAGAATTAGCATTAGTATAAGGTAGTATAGGTAGTGGTTGAGATTTACAATTAGTAGGAAGGTAATTCCAATGGTTATGGAGTTATAATACAAACTTCAAGGGTATATTACGTCACCAGTTATCCTGTACTGAAACAAGGGCAGGGTAATATTAAGGTTTTTAAGGGTAATGTAAACAAGCGGTTTTTTAAAGTAAAAAATTGTTTCCTTTGTAACTGATATTGAGTCGTCTTTGCAGTCGATTGTTTTCTTTCAATAACAGCACACACTTGCTCAGAAACACATATAACTTCGATTTTTGCATAACGATTTGCAATCGGAGCGCAAATGTGGTACAAACAGACCTCTTCTATGGGGGTGTACAAATAAGTATTTTTGAGGTTCACGTAACTCGAAATTGTCTATAATTTTACTGGGTCTTTATTTGCTCCGTCCGTCTCCAAAAGTGCTCCCCTTCCTTCAGGAAGCTGGAGCTCCATTGCTCCACACCCACCAGCTATACTGATAACTTGCATGTTTTGGATTCTGCGGTTCTGCCAGCTTGACCCTTCTGCTTGTTCAAGTTCGATGTTGTTGGAAATCATCTGTTGTGTCGATTTTACTTCTCTTCTTTGCAATAATGTGTACAAAGAAGATTTTGTATCGTGCGTGAATCGTGAATCGTAGACTTACGATATGCACTAGGCAAGTCAAGAACTCGTAATACCCCAGATTTTTTATTGACTATTATATACTATCACACAGCGCAACGCAAATTCACTATGCTATAAACGTTGTATGTAGCTTTTGCCGAAAAACACCATGTAAATTTTAATTGTGTTGAACTTAATCGACGGATAAGGGCGAATAAACTATTTTGGTTGTATTAAAGGCCGTCAATTCACCTGTCCCCTTTCCTTTCGTATTGTGTTTTTAATTGGAAACAAAATCGATGAGTCTATCACAGGCGTCTAATCGTTGCGTTGTCCCAGAGGGACAAATTACCTTCCTGTAAAAATGTAATTATCACCATAGTCCAATAAAGGGGTGTCTAGTTATATCAATGATATGGAATCATTGTTCAGTAAATATCTGCTTTTAATATGATAAAAAATGGGGGCTAAAAATTGTTCTTCTTATCACACTTGGTCATTTATAATGCATATAACACACAACATCATAGGACATCATAGGCTCTTACATTAGGAAGTTTTTTCCTAATGCGGCAGCAGCGCTGTTAACCTTGAGCTATCAAGATTCCCATAAAAGTCGGGAGTTTTCGGATATTAAATCACCAGTCCAATAAAGGGGTGTCTAGTTATATCAATGATATGGAATCATTGTTCAGTAAATATCTGCTTTTAATGCCATATTTAATCAATCATGTTAGAAGGGGAAAATGTATATGCTAGTTAAGACTTACGACCATGAATCTTTTCAGGAAATCTTTGAAAATTTTAACAGGAAAAATTCGATTGGTTTTGAATCAATTACTTCCCGGTAAGATGGTAAATCAATCAGATCAGGGACATGCAAATGCTGCAGGCATAACTTGGTGGGAACGTAACGTGACACAGTAACGACACAACGAAGCTGGTTAAAAAACAAAAATGACTTCTTTTGCTCTACAAAGTATTTGATGTATCACTTTACCAATTCAACAAATGATTCAGTTAATGTCATAGCAAATATCCCAAGTGGTGCATTATTCAAGTTGTTTTGCCGGCAAGCAAATAAGTTACTTGAAGGTCATCCCACATTCCCGCATTTCAAAGTACATTGTCATTTGTCGCTACACTTTTTGTATCTAAACAAATTACAATTAGGTAATTACAATAAGTATCAGATAATATTTTATTTTGAGCATCGATATTACAAATTTATATAGGGTGCTTTACAACTTACTGCTTATGTATTTATTTATGACCTGTGGAATTCAGGTCCTAGAAATGGTCTTTCGTGTTCTGCCGTCGGGCGTCGATGTACGTAATCGTTTTTGAATGAAAAGGAATTTTTAAATTCTGCTTTCGGTAATGGTCGGATACGGTAACAGCTCGGAGAATTCGAAGATGGGTTATGTAGGTCATCTCCCGGTGGGGGTTTAAATCGGGGGAAAGTGAGAAAAATTGAGAAGGGTTCCGGATTTTGAAATTTTTCACCGTGGGTGGACAGATATTGGAACTGTATAACTGATAGCAACGAAAATAAATTTTGTGGTTCATATAGGCCTCTCAGATTTGAAAATCCAAAAAGTAGGATCATATGTCTCATCCCAAATAATATTGTGGAATTCCGACATATATTATAAAATCATGCACTACTAATTTAAGTCAGGTGCCCACAACGGTTTTGATCAAATGGAAAATTCCTCTCATTTTTATCAAAAGTTTTTGGGTTTGATGGACAAAAGTTCTCTAAAATGCAATTTATCATTATTGATAGATTGGCGATCCAACGCCGGATTTTTTTATTGACGAGCAGCAAAATAAGCTCAAATAGAAGTTATTTTTTTGCGCGCCATAACATGTGTTTTGTTGGCGTGGTGAT